>ARYC01002355.1:0-69812 GCA_000711775.1 Oxytricha trifallax
TTAATTATCTACTCTCTTCGCTGAGCTTTTAATAAAGTCTACTGTATTGATGGGTAGGTCATGCATCAAGTGGTATAGCAGCAGTTTCTTTTAATGACCTTTTAATATTCCCAGTAGAACTCAATTCCATTAAACTATGGACTGTAAGGTATGTTGAACACTGGTGTTATTATAAGTTTTTCATAACTCTTCCTTGATTCTTTAGTCTTATGAACAGAAAGATTATCAACAAACAGTATAATCTCTTATTCAGGGTACTTCTCTCTCAGGTGCTATAAGAACTTAATATACTGCTCTGTCTTAATAGAGCGAGGATGAATAACATAAGTTTCTTAACCACCATCCTCGCTAATACCTCCAAGAATTGCCATTGTTTATACCTTGACTTTCTAGTCATATACTTCTATATTACTATGCCTCTTATACCAAGACTTCTAGATGAAAATGTTGAAGGTAAAAACAGCCTCGTCAGCATAATAAACTTAATATTATTCTATTAGGCTCTCTGCATTTAATTATAAATATAATTTAAGTTGTTGTTGTAAAATGACAGAGTGAAATCAATTACTCTCTTGATACGATTTACACCTTCATAAGAGATACCGTTTCGTTTATAAATGTTTGCAACAGACTATGCAGAGATCTTCAACTCAGGGAACTGGCGATAAAACATAATAGATCGTTAGTCGAGAGAGAAGTGAGCCCAATACTTCAAAGTTTTTTCATTAATAAGATAGTCAATATGCTTCTATAGAACTTAGACTTCCTCTTAGGCTAAGAATTCAGCAATTATTGCTTTAATTACACCTTTCAAGCAGTGAGAACGAACAGTTGAGGGACTACGCTTTAAGAGCAGTGCAATAGACTTATAATTAAGTATTGGTTGACTTATTCACTATATATATCACATCATAACGCAGTTTAAACACTAAATCTATATACTCTTCATCATAAATAGACCCCAAAAGCTTGTAATTTTAGTCTCGCATTTAATTAATAACCCCAACCCCTAACAAATTCCCTACAAATCAAAGCACTTATAAACCTCATTAAGGGGTTTTGGGGTTTTGAATATATTAAAATAGATATCTACTATAATAAATATATATTTATTAATTAAAATTTTAGAAAGTATTAATTTTGTTTATTTTTTAAAAATATTGATAAAAATAAACTATATATTGAATTTAAATTAAGGTATTATTTTCAAGTTAAACAATAATATTTAAAAATTAGGTCAGAAATCTTATTAATAAATTATAATCTTATTAACATTATTCTATATATTAAGTTTTATTTGATTTTTGCCTTATTTAAGTTGTTAAATTTAACCTGATAATAATATTACTTAATTTATAAATAATTTCTATTTAACTTATAATAAATACAATATTAAATATTATTAAATTATACTATTAATATAAAAATAGTATAATTTTAGGAAATGTAAACAAAAATATTAAGGTTTAAAAACTTTAAAATTTAAATTTATAAAAAATATTTTGAGATGTTTGATATTAATAATTAGATGTATGAATCAAAATTAAGTTTTTATTTAAAATGCAATAAAAACTTAATATGTTAAAAGTGTGATAATTCAATTATAGTTTTGATATAAGCAAGTTTTTTAATTTAATAAATTTCTTAATGATTTTATAAATTAATAGATTATAAATTAATTTTACACATTACTTTTAATTTTTATTATTTTTCAACATATATTTATATCTTATTATTAAATTTAGTAATATTAATTGAAAGAATACTAGGTATTAGTCATTTGAACGTTTCTAGTAAAAAGTAAAACATTGAAAAAATATGAGTCGAGCTTCACTCAAAATAATAATTATTTCATTTAAATATTATTATTATATTTATTATATATGATAAATTTCTATTATATCAAAAGCGCATAGAGTAGTATCTCTGTGTTCTTCGAACAGATAGTGTAAGTTAATCAAACTTCAATTACAATGCCTTGTTGTATGACAATGGTTTCTTCTTTTAAATGCTTTCTTAGAGTCTGATGTATTTCTATAGTAATTAAAAACAAATTAATACATAATGCTTGAATTGGCATTTAAATTCTCAAATAATTATTTAATATGTCAGAAATTATATAAATAAAACCCCATAGATCAATTAAGAAGCGAGGATAGGAGTTAAGTACAATTAGATTTAAATTAATTATAATTGGCTAATAATATAAATAATTAGGCTAAAATCAAATTAACACACCCTGATTAGATTACTTTATAAGGGCAATTAATCGAGCTAATAGTTTTAATAATTAGCCCAAACATTATAATTATACGCCAATAATATTTAATTATACATTTAATTGTTCTTAACCCCAATTCTCATGTCTTAATTGATCTATGGGGTTTTAAATGCTTAAATTTTATAATTTAAAATTATTCTTTAGTCAAGAGTATCAAAGATAAGAATTAGTCGCTATGGCTAACTTAGAAAAGCAAAGTAAAGGCACTGAAGATAAGAAGAAGGGAGGAATAAAAAATATTATTAATTTAATTTTATCAATAATAAAATATTAAAACTTTAGTAATTTTATTTGTTAATGGCTTCTGCTGTTAACAGTACTGAGAAAATTCGTACCTGGGTAAGTCATAGCTTTAAATTTGATGCAAGTTTCTTCATAAATTTAATATATTTTAATTTTATTTAAATTATTATTATTATTATTCCGAGAGTTGTTGAGAGTTACTATTTTCTTTTACAGTTTGATGATGAAAAACTTTCAAGCATCTTTCGCACTTTGATTTGAACAATCATACTAACTATTTCCTTCTATAGAATATTAAGAAATAAATTATAAAGATGATATTGTTTTTGTGGTTCATATATTGCCCCCTCCACCGACAAAATTTAATTCATTTATACAAAGAATGAACATATGATTGATCTTGATCAACTCTCCAAGTAATTAGAGACCTGCATAAAGAAACAGGATACAGACAAGACATTTTTCGGTCTCACAGACAATCAAGCCCAAGAAAAATTCAGAACAGTAGGGCCAAATTCTCTTACTGAAAAAGGTGGTCTCCCTTGGTACCTAAGGTAAACTTATTTGCAAAAATCCTTAAATTTCAATGTCTTATGAAATATAAGCTTACTTGCTTCTGATGACTGGGCTGTTCAACTATATGTTGTGGATTGGTGCAGTCTTGTGTTTCATTGCATTCGGTTTGTAAGAAGACAAGAGAGATCAGTCCAATCTCTATCTCGGTGTCGTGCTCGTTTGTGTCGTCATCATTACAGCAACAATTGAAAATAGTAATTCTAATTCTATTATAACTTGCTGAGTTTTAGAACATATTCATTAATTGAAGCACTTATTTTTACTACGGTTAATTTACCAATATATTTGTGAATGTCCTATATTTAAGAGTCAAAAGCCGCAGCTCTGATGTCGTAATTCAAAAATTTCATCCCACCTAGAGCTACAGTATTTAGAGATGGCAAAAAGATTGAAGTTAATGCCGCTGAGCTAGTACCAGTAACTTTATTTGTATTTTTTATTGGTGAGAACGTCCCTGCTGATTTTTAAATATAATTATATTAACAAAAATCTAAAATTAGGTATTATTTATGAATTAGAATGGGAGTTTGGATTTGTTGAAGTAATAGTATATTTAAAAAATTACGATTAAATTGCTCGAGATTTATTTATTATCATCGGTAGCTTGCCGATTGCATTTATTTATATTAATTTTAGTCATTTGGGAATAAGAGTAAACAAACTTATTAATCTGATTGTAAAACTTAAGTTATAAATTTTTAAAATTAAAAAAAAGATTAATTTCATAAAATTCTATGCAATTATTTAAAGATTATAACTTACTTTCTATTTATACCTCTATTAATGATATAACAACTGGATTAATTATGAATATTTTATTATAATCTTAAAAAATCAATTCTTTTTGTGTAAATGACTTAATTTTATTATACTTTAAAAAATAAATTTATATTTTTAACTATTATCAGATAGTTCAGGGACTTATAAAATTAATCAAGAGATATTTTTTTCCTAATTTTTGAGAATATCTTGAATTACTTCAATTTTATGAATATACTTAACTTAAATTATTAATTTCATATAAATATTAATGATTATATATATAAATTTTACGAAGAATATTTCTTATTTATTATTATAAGCTTTGCGATTAAATATTCCAAGAAAAAATTCAAATAATTTGGTTTTATTTTTTAATGGTTCTCATTTAAATTACCAAATATAATTTTATAAAATATGATGTGGTCTTGATCCAAACAAGCAACGAGCATTAAATAAAAATGCCTCTCTTACAGGAGAATCAGAAGACTTATTGAGAATTCCAGAGGAAAAATCAAAGAACATCTTTGAAAGTAATAAAATATAATAATTAATGTTTTCGAAGGAAAATATAGTTAGGTGCTAGAAGATTTTTAGTGAGTTAATTAGTGTCTTAAATCAAAGTGTCTTTTTTTACTATAAAAAAGTATTAATAGTTCTATTTTAATGCACATTTATTTCAAACGAATTAAAAGTTCACATTAACCCTTATGATTAGATAATTACTATTTAGACATAGTTCATACAATTTTAATTTAAAAAGAAATTTAAGGTTCAGTTTACTTAAACTATCTGTTATTTTATCATAAATATATTTCTATAAAATTAGTTTGCTAAAAATAATTTTCTCATTATAAAGTCAATTGATAAACGGTATATTAAAATACTAATAGCGACATTATTTACAGTTATAAAGGGATCACATCTAATGGAGGGAAAAAATTTCTTTGAGAAAAGACTTTTAGAAAACTTTTTAGTTCCTATAAAGAATATATATTTTATAAAAGATTTTACTCTTGAATTCTTAAGTATTTTTTTATTTAAAAGTTGCAATAGCATTTTTATTCTTATCTAGTTGAGAAATTGAATTGATTAATTATTTATTAATGACATTTTAATATTTTGTTAACTTACTTAAATATAAATATAAATAAAATATAATCATGCACTAATGGAAGTGGAGTTGGTATAGTCTTCAAAACTGGTGACGATACTGTTATCGGTTAGATTGCTAAAATAAAATTATTGGCTGATTCAGGTGAGAGCCCAATCAACATTGAAATTGACAAGTTTATCAAAGTTTTGTAGAAAAAATTAGAAGTTTCTTTTGGAGTCTTCTTTTTCTGCATTAACTTCGCATTTTATAAGAAATACGATAAATAGCTTTTAAAAGAATGGCCGCTAGATCAGTTCTTGTTAAGAATTTGCAAATAAAATTATTTCTTATTAAATTGATTGAAATTTCAATAATTAGTTATTAAAAATATTTGCAATCTGTTGAGACATTAGGATCAGCTTCTTGCATTTGCTCAGATAAAACTGGAACTTTGACCTAAAATAGAATGACTGTTTCTCATTTGTACTTCAACCAGAGAATTTCTGAAGCTTCTATCAGTATGGAATAATACAGAAATAACCCTAGGCTTGAATTAGGCTATGATGTCACTGATCCAGCATTCACTAATTCAATTTAAATCTTGAGCATATTAATATGAAATACTAAAATACTATTAACCACAAAAGATATTTATTCCAAGACTTGCTTTAAGCTATGATCTTAGGTTCAAAAGCCACTTTCTCATACAATCCAATAATCAATCAAGTAATTATTTAACCTTATATATCGCAAAATCAAAGGGTTAAAAGAAAATAACAAACTTTGCTAGATAAATAAATTCTATACATTAAGAGAAATAAGAAGGATTAAGAGCTTTAATCGCTGCTTATCCAAAATATATTGTTATCCCAGTATTCTCTTATGATTTAGATGGCCAAGTAGTTGATTGTTAAATCCCTTTCAACTCTGAAATTAAATTCAATATGTTCGTTAGAGATATGAATAAAAACAACTTAAAGCCAGATAGCAAAGAACAAAACTTAGCTAAAGCAAATTCTAACAATATCGTTAAAATAATAATGCAGCAAAATCTTGATTGACGGAGAAGAAAATTCATGTTAATTCTAAATATATTATAAATTAATTGATTTAATTTATAATAAGAAATACGTATCAAATGCTGATAAAGTTAAATTAACACCTTATAATGATTTTTGTTAGTTTTTTATTTTAAAATATTGGTAATATGGTTCTTTAACTAAATCAAGTAAAAGATAAATAAAAAATTTTTTAATATTTTTTTACAAATATTAATAAATATACCAATTATAAGATATAAAATGAAATGTAAATGAAATATTTTTAATTGAAATTTATTTGAAAATTTTATGATTTCACTTCTTAAAATTAGATTAATTACATTTTCCAATAAAAATGTAATTTAATCGAATTTAATAATTTCTTGAATAAAACTTGCTCTAAGTAATTTATCTAAGATGGATATATAATGTTTCCTTTAGCTAAGATTTTATTTAATTTAAGACCGTAATTTATTTTAGCTTTGAATACGCCAACGATTCATTCGGTAAAATGGGAGAGAGAGTACTTGCATTCGCTAGATATTAACTAGATACTTTTTGTATATTATATAATAAGTTTCTTTCGATCATTAACAAGAGTCGATTTATCAGTTGAGAAATGCAGAATAAATATATTAAAATAGGAGATCAGCCACCCACTGCAGCTGCCATTGCTCATAATTTTAGGAATAAATTAAATTGGAGTACAATTATTTGGTCGAAGAGGAAAAATATAAACTAAGACTAAGCTCTTGATTAGTGCAATGCAATCGTTATTCAAATTATCTACAACAAGGTAGATTCCTTCAAAAGTTCAATAAGTATTGAGTAAAAAGTTAAATTCTAAAAAATGAAAAATTATTAAAAAAAATAACGAAGAACATCATCATTGTCAAGAAACTCATAAAAATAATCGATATAAAATTATAAACACATATTCAAGAAAATATAATAGATATTTTTCATTTAATCTGTTTAATAGATTGTTTTAACTTATTAAGTTGAGCAAAATTTAAATTATGATAGGTAATTTAAAGTAAAATTACTAGATACTGGGAATAAGATTATTTAATAAATACATCTCCATCAAGAGAGAATTTCCTCCAAATAGTAGCTATAATTATGAAAATAACAAGCTATAATTTAACCGAGAAGACTTTTGGTAATTACTTAGTTGTCAAAATTGAGAATATTTACCTTATAGTTCTGAAATTACTACTCGATAAGTGCAAATCTCATTATCAGCTAATGCGATTATCTAGGATAATAAGCTTCTCAAAAAATTAATAAAGAATTTAAGATAAAATTAAATTTGAAGAAAACATATTTTAAATTTTTTATGAACAATTTTGACTGAATATCAATTACATTTTTATGATCAATTTATATAATTTCAATAATATAACGTATTTCATCAATAATTAAATAGCATTCTCTTAAATCCTGAATTAAATTTAATTAATATTATTTATAAAAGTGGATATCTATCCCCGAAGTCGTATTTGCAAGAACAACTCCATCATAGAAATTATTAGAAGAATAAATAATACTCATATTCACTAATTAAAATTTTATTATCAATTTAAAATTATATTAATTAAACAATACTTATCGTCGATGCTTGCTAAAAAGCCGGTCACATTCAATCTATATATCTGTAGTTAAATGTTTTAATAAGTTATAATTTTCTTGAATAGTTTTATATAAATTAACCAAATTGAAATACTTAGAGGAAGTCTATATGTTTAATTTTATTTACGGATCATTTATAAATTAACTTGAATAAAACAAAGATTTAAAGTGGATTGATATGGATTATTCGAACTAAAGGATGTGAAGTTTTTATTTATAGATTATTTAGTTTGATATTAGATATTATAAAAACTGATAAACATATTAAAGACTTTAATTAATAATAAATAAAATTTATAAATAAACTTGTCAATTTTAATATAAAATTTTTAATATTTTACTTTTCTATTTTAAATTTTGAATTAAATTTTTTAAGTTTTGTATTGTAGCAGTTACAGGAGATGGTGTCAATGATTCTCCAGCTATCAAGAAAGCTGATATTCAAAAACCAAGTCTTTTTTAAAATTTATAAATTAAAAAAAAATGCAGAACTCAATGAATAAAAATTTGCATAATAATAATAAATATACTGTAAGAAAATTATTTTTAAAAATTACTACTACTTAAATTTATCAATATAAAATTTAATTCATAAAAATGTTTATTTTTTTGATAATGAAAATTATATTTTTAATGTAATTTTTAAAAATAATTATCTCGTCTAAATTTATTAATATTTTTTCAAAACGAAATTTTAAAAAATATGAAAATAGAAGATATAAAACAATTTAAAATAATAATAAAAAAAAATAACAATAAATTTTTTATTTTTTTAAAATAGTATTTATAAAATTAGAAATTACTTGGAAATAACCATATTAATTGTGTGATTTGTAAGGCTATTTATTCAGAAATTACAATTGATAATATATTTGTTTTTGAATTGGTGTAGCTATGGGTAGTGGCAGTGATGTCGCTAAGAATGCTGCAGATATTGTCCTATTGAATGACGATTTCAGTTCAATTGTTATGGGTATTGAGTAGGGAAGACTCATGTTTGATAACCTCAAGAAATCTATCACTTACGCTCTTTCTGCTAATGTTCCTGAGATATTCCCAGTACTTTGCTTCATTTAAACCTATTAAAATTCTAGATTTAGAAATTCATACCAATAGAGATAAGACTAATAATCTCAAAATTTAAATAAAAGTGGATTTGATTTTTTTTTAAAACGAAAATGAGTTACAAATTAAAATCCGATTAATTGACAATTATATTTAGACTTAAAAATATTTTTTGTTTTTGATTGTTGTTCAAGTTCCACCTCCTCTTTCATCAATTCTCATGTTGGCTATTTGCCTTGGTACCGATATGTACCCAGCTATTGCCTTAGCCTATGAGAACGCCGAACTTGATATCATGGAGAGACTTCCAAGAAACTCCAAAAGAGATAGACTTGTAAACATTTATAATAATTTTAAATATAGAACTTGGATTATTAATATGGTTTACCTTTAAGACTCATGAGTTATTCATACATCCAAACATTTAAAATTTATTACCGAAATATAAAGAAATATTGGTAAAACTAAATTACAAAGTTTAAAATCACTATAAGGTTTTAAATTAGAAGAAATAGAATGATTAATTTAAAATTTCAATTGTTGAAATTCAAATATTTTTGTTTAAATTAAATTTATGAGTTCTTTAAAATTAAAATATATAAAATTATCAAATAAAGTGATAACTAATTGTCAGTTATATTATAAGATAAATTTTGTAACTTTTAATTATATTATTGACTTATTCTTAATTAAATAATTAGTTTTTAACTTATTGCATACGATTTTATTTATAGAGTATTAGAATATTACAAATTAAAAAAGTAATTTGTCAATTTTGAAAAGATAAATTGAATCTTATTGAATTAAATTATTTTTTTATTTAATAATTAAATAATTGCTTAATTGTTTTTTTAATTTCCAATCTTACAATAATTTACTTCATTAATTGAATTAAATATTCTTTTAATTATAAAAACAGGTTCAATCCAAGCCTTTTCTGGAATGTACACTTATTTCCAAATTATGAATGACTTCGGTTATAAAATAAACACCGCTATTTTCCTAATTCAAGAACAAGGTTATGAACCAAATCCAAAAATTATCTAAATAATTAAATTTAAAGAATTACAATTAATATATAATTTATTCGCTAGTACCAGGAGACATCGTCGAGATCATGATTGGTGATTTAAATTTTTATAAAATTCCAAACAAGTGAGATGAAGGTCAATAATGCCTCTCAAAATTTTTTATTTCAAAAATAGTTTATTTATTAAACATTATCAATTCTTTTATTTGAAAGTCCAAATGTTGCTTTCTTCGGTACATCATGCACTAAAATTGTCCATTAATTTTTAATCTCATGTTAAATTGCTAACCTTGCTTAAGAGGCTGATGAATTATTACACATAAATTTATCAAGATCATTGCCAGTATTTAATAATAATAGATAAGGTATTTATAATTTATTATAGATGTAAATTTATATTGCTGTTTCTTTTGTTGACTAAGATTTTAAATCGCATTTGGTTACGATATTGTCACAAATATCAAATTTTGAAATAAATAAAGAATTTATTTTTTTCCTATAATGATAAGTTAATTATTATTTTTCAAGATAAAAATAATATCTGAATAATGGATAATTATAAGTTTTTTAAAACAGTTATTCAATTGAAATTATATTTAATTATAGAAATTTCATTTAATTACTTCCTTTTTTTAACATCAACATATAAAGCTTACAATTTCATAATGTAGTATTATATATATTTCTAAATGTATAATTTAATTTTTGTTTACAAAATTAACTTAATTTAATATATTGTCACAAATGTCATCTTTATGATTTAAAACCCAAAATCCTAAAATAATAGGTAATTAAATATTTTTTTTAAAAAATATTTATTGATTTAATTCTTGTAATATTCTTATTATTTAATTCTATTTCTTGCTTATCATTAAGTTTAATATATATATATATTTCTTGCATTATTAGAATTCATATTTTCAAATGGTTTTTAGAATGGTAAAAATTTCATTATAATTTTTATAGTAAACTTATAGATAAAGACTTTCTTAGACCATAAAAAAATAAATACATCATAAAATATTAAGGAATAGTAAAAAAAGGATTGAAAAATTATTTAATTTTCAACTTAAATTCACTTATTCAGATCTATCTCTAATTCTTTTCATAACAAATAAAACACCGAATACATTGAAATAAATAAACTTATATTTTAATTTGAAATAATTATAAAGTATAGGCTTTATAAAATAAGTTATTTAGTCTTTAAAATATACAAAAATGTGTTTAAAAAATTCTTCTAGTAATAGAATTAACATATTTTTAATATTTAAAAGTCATAAGATTGAATAAATTATGAATTTATAAAAAACTTTGTTTATTACTTAAAATATGGCAGTTTTTTTAAAGAATTAAATAATAGATATACAATATCCTTTAAATATTTTATCTACAAGAAGCAAAATGAATTTTTATAGTTATATAAAATTAAGAGAAATATTTTTATTTATAGTATTATTTGGATTTTTCATAAAGGCTTATTTTTAATATAGTTAAAAATTCAAAAAATTTTGGAATTTTAATCTCAAATTTAATCTTCTGACAATTATAATTTTAAATTTATTATTTGAGGTGTAAGCATACTTTCGAAAATCAGAGAAATATTTTTTTTTTTTCTATTTCCAAACATATTATTAAAGGTTTAATAAATGATTCTACACTTTATTTTTTAATTAAAAAGATTAAAAAAGGAAAAATATCCCCTTTATTATTTTATGGTTACATATATATAATTTAAGCAATTTTATTTATTTATTTATGAATATAACTTTAGACACTAATATATATTGAAGTTTGAATTATAATAACCCCTATCTGACCTCAAACTTAAATTAAAATTATAAAATAATAATATTATATAAGTTTTTAGTTTTTATTGGTATTGTTGTTGCTAATGTACCAGAAGGTCTATACATCACTGTTACTGTTTGTATGGCACTTGCTGCTAAAAGAATGGCAAATTAATAGACTATTAAAATTTATATTATTTCAGTCTTTTTTTAGTATGATGATAACATTGAGTAATAGATATAAAAATTAACATTTATAAATAAATTGCATTTAAAAACTAGGATTAAAGCATAAATAAAAATTTACTAAAATATATTCACAAAAAATGTTATCAAAACAGAATAATTTTTTCAGGACTATCTTATATCAATTAAAATATGAAATGAAGTACATTTTATAATAGATTAATTTTCACTTTATTAAAATTAAAATAACTAAAATGATTCTGACAGGAATAAATTATAAATAAATACCACAATTTATTAAAGTCTACTCTTTAACTCCTAGTAATATATTTAATTATCTAATTTTCTCTTAATATTAAATTAAGAATAATTGTTCAATCAAAATCCATAAATATATATCTATGTTTTAATGGTGGATATATTAAATTTTTAAATTAATTTTGTTATCAAACAAAACATAAATATAAGGCATTTAGTTATTTCCTGAATAAATTTTAACTTAAAAATCTAAAGTAAAAAAAATAATTTAATTACATTAATCACAATGATATATTGTAAATAATCATATGTATCCAAACATCTAAAAATAAGTTTATAATTTTTTGTAAATAGAGTTTAACCCCGAAATTATTATTAAATTAGAAATTTTATGCATTGTGAGGTACCAATCTCACTTAAGACTTTATAATAAAGCTTTCTATTACACTAAGGCCTACAGAGGGCAGGTAAGGAATTGCTGGACGCAACTCATGAGGGGCAAGTCGGCGGGGTTAAATTTAGCTAGAATAGAACAATTTAAGTGAATTTATATGAATAATCAACTTTGCTCATTTCTTTTTAATTATATTAATTTATTTATATTTTTAGGTACTCTACCGCATTTTAGCTGTTTTGCAGTAGAGTACCTTAATTAATTATATTTATTTTTTAATTATTTAAATTTAAATGCTATTATTAAATGTAGCATGTAGTTTTAACAAAAAAGTAATATATAATATATTTTATTTAAAATAAGTGAATCAATTAAATTTTCTTCTATATTAAGCAACTAAATTTTAGAGAATATATTTTTCTAATGAAATATTTTTAATTTACTCAAATTGATTAATTACTTTTTTATTATATATTACTTTTTGTTAAAACTACATGCTACATTTAATAATAGCATTTAAATTTAAATAATTAAAAAGTTAATATAATTAATTAAGGTACTCTACTGCAAAACAGCTAAAATGCGGTAGAGTACCTAAAAATATAAATAAATTAATATAATTAAAAAGAAATGAGCAAAGTTGATTATTCATATAAATTCACTTAAATTGTTCTATTCTAGCTAATTGGTCAGCTACAACACTCCATGAGCGGGCTCGGGCACAAGGAATTCCCTGCATAGATGAGCTTTATTGGCTTGAGTTCAGCTACCTAGGTATTAGGGAACAGAATGGAGGTACGCTCTGCCTTCAAAAGTGAGAAGACGAAAATAATTGAAGCCAACTAAAAGGAAATTTCTCCCACACCGGGTTTGGATAATGATGCTACCACAGCGAAAGGACAGTGATTACGTTTCTCAGCAGCGGTGGGACTAGTATGATTTTTCTCCACTCTCTGTCACCTAATCGAGTCAGAAAAGCTCTGTTTTCTGGTTTGTCTCTGGTCAACATCTTGATTCAGGAGGAGACTAAGTGATAGCGGAAGTGGTTTTTTCATAGTTTTCTACTTTTTGACTTCCACGTCACGGAATTGCCACGTCAACTCACTCAGATACCTCTACGTCAAGACTTAGATTGATGGTTAGATTTTAGTATTAAACATTGATATGTTAATTTTTTTAAATTTTAATTATTAAACACAACCCCGAAATCGCAATTTATAAGTTATATGCTTTAAAAATAAAATACCAATAACATATTACAGATTAGTTATAATACCTTTTCAAATAAGAAAAATTATCAATTATTTTTTAATTATTTTAATTTTAAACATAGGCATAAAGACAACTTAATTATAAGAAATACTTATTTATATCGATAAAATTATAGATCATAAAAATTGAATAAATAAATTTATTTATGAAATACATTCAAAATAATTAAGATTAATATTAAAATGAAATTATATGATTTTAAGTAGAGCAGCATCTCCCTGAAAACTATAACTCTTTTCTTACAAAAAATACAATTTTAAGTTAATAGATTTAATAAATCCAACATAAAAACAAGAACTTCACTCTGAATTTTTAGAATTACAACTTATTTAGAGTAATTTATCTAAAGTTTAGATTTCTGATGATAAAAAAGATCTCTTACAATAAAAACCCCATAACCCCTTAATGAGTTTTATATGTGTTTTGATTGATGAGGGTAATGTTGGGAATTAGGGTTTCTTTTTGATTAATTTCATTCTTGTTGTTAGATTCAATGAAATTTTTTATTTTCAAGGTTGAGATCTTTAATCTTTTATTTTTTATCATCACTACATCTATATAAATGTTATGTAAAAATTATTTCACAAGAAGTATTTAGAGGAAAGTACATTAATTGTTCACTATAGTTAGTTAATTTAAAAAGCTTAAATTTCTGAAAACATCATCTTATGATTCTTAGGGACTCCATTTTTTTAATATTTTGGTTCCAACTTAGAATAAATTCAGGTTGGTACTGGTACCAATTAGGTTTTGAACCATTTTGGAACTTTTCTATTAAAATCTCATTAGTTTAAAATTAGGTACTAATTAAGTTTTGGTACTATTAAATTGGTACCAATTAAAATTAAACTAATTTAGTACCGGTACTAATTAAATTTTAACAAATTTAGTACTAATTTAATGGAATTTAATAGCCTAAAATGTAAATCCATCTTTAAAACTTGTTGCAGTTTTTGCATACTTTCTCCACGTATCTTTATCAGGTTTACCTCCGATAAGTTGGCCATATTTAATAAGAGTCTAAAATATAAGTGTCATTAGAAATACAAAATTTTAAGACTGATCTCCATTTATAACAAATCTTAACTAAAACAAGAAAAAATTAAATCTACCAAACACCTTAAAATGACTCATTTTATGCATATTTTTCATTTAAATTTTACTTATGTTACCTTGCTTTTTTGTATTGGATGAAAATATGATAATAAAGAACGCTAGCCATAAGAAATAAAAGGTTTGAATTGATTTTGTAAATAATTTTTAATAAAAACTTAAAAAATATTTGTGTATAAATGGCAATTTTTTAAAAAGATGCAATCATCAAATTTCATAAAAATGATGAGTAAAAGTAAAAACTTATGAAAAAAATGTAAAATAGAAATTAATGTCACTCAATCTTATCATTTTCATTTAAAAATGCTCTAACATACTTATAATAATGAGATGACATAAGTTGAGAATAAAAAAATTGATCATATAAAACTTTCATAATTTCATAAATAGACTGAAAATGATGCTTCCTAACACAAATAAACCCTAATCCCCAACATTACCCTCATCAATCAAAACACATATAAAACTCATTGAGGGGTTTTGGGGTTTTGAATAACGCTTTCTTCAAGATATATAAAATAATATATTTAAGAATAAATAGTGGATTCGTAGTATCTAAACTAATACTAACCTTCCCACAATGACATTTGATTTAGAAAAATTAAAATTAAATATATTAAATATAATTGAATTTAGAAATATCAAACTTTAATTTTTCTTATATGCATCTTTAATATATGACTTAATTATTTAAACTATGGCAATTATAAATATAGTTTATTTTTTAAATTATAATACATGCCAGTTATTTAATATTATGTATTCATATAATTCACAATCTTTTGTATTTTATCAATAATAAAATTTAGTTGTTTCTATTCTAAAATATATAAAGATTAATATGCCATTTATATCTACTCTCATGTTAGTGCACTTATTTAAAACTATACAATTATATGTTTGTTTCATTTATAATTTTTATAATATTTGTTTTAATATTCATACAATCCAACAACTGATGAAATTAAGTAATACATCGCAAATATAAGTAAACATATTTCTTCTTGAATAATATTTGTATTTTGCCAGATACGAAATTACTCAAGAAGAGAAATATAGATTTATTAATTGCTGCTGAGTAGTCACTACCACTTGAAAAGAGAAACACAGTTGGAGATGCTTCAGAGACCGGTATCATTAAGTTTGCTCAAGCCATTTAAGACCTTGAGTAAACGAGAGCAGACTTCCCAGTATAATGTAAATTACAGAGTAAAACTTATGCATATTCATGAAGGGAGCACCAGAAAGAATTCTCAGTAGATGCAGCAAATTAACTCATTGTGAAGAAAAGCCCTTCGCTGATTATGCTGATAAATGAATAATATTGTAAGGTATAACTAGATCCTAGAGAATCAAAACCCCAAAACCCCTTAGTAGTATTTATAAGTGCTTTGATTTGTAGGGTATAGTGGGGTCTTATTGGAGTTAGTAGAGAAATTAGGCCAATTAGCAAAATGAGAAATAGAAATCAGCAAAATTTAGGGTCTATTTATGATGAGAAATATTAGATTTATTGCTTTAGCTAAGGTATGGTTCTAGTATTACTAAAGACTAAGTCAAACCAGTGCTGAATTATGCAGCAATAGCAATGCTCCTATGCAAGAGTGCCTCAACTATTAGGTATCATTGCATGTTATCTGTTTAGCATTATAACTCAGGAACTTGAAATTATTTAGCAAGAAAATAAAAGTTCTCACAGCACCATATTGACTACCTCTGCGAATCAAAGACTTTGAAGTATTGGGCACACTTTCCACTTGACTAACGAGCTGTCATGTTTCATCGCAAGTTTCCTGATATGAGTATCTCTCCTTAAACTATAGCCAATATTTATAGAAGAAATGGTATTACTTTTAAGACTGTCAACAGAGTGAAGAGAGTGATTGATTTCACAGTGCCATTTTATAGTAATAATTTAAACTATATATATGATTAAATGCAAAGAGCTATTACTAATAACATCAAGTTCATACACGCTGATAAAGCTGTGTTTACCTTCAACACCTTTATTAATAAGTCTTGGTAAAAGAAGTATGATAACATAGAGGTTTATTATTAAAAAGTAAAGGTTTTCGCCCATGCAATTTTAGCTGGTATTATCGATGATTCAGGCTTTGAAAGTTATGTCATTCATCTTCGCTCTATTAAGCGAGAGTAGTATATAGAGTTCTTACATAAGCTAAGAGATAAATATAACGATTAAGAGATTATCCTGTTTGTTGACAACCTATCAGTTCATAAGACTAAGGATTCAAAGAAAGCTTATGAAGAGTTAAAAATAACTCCTCTATTTAACGTTCCTTATAGCCCACAGTTTAATGGAATCGAATTCTATTGGAGTTAAATCAAGACTCACTACAAGAAACTTCTGCTGTATCACCTTATGCATGACTTGCCAGGATAAAGTAGACTTGATTCAGAGTAGCTGCAAGAGAGTGAGCATAAATAAGACGACAGTTTGTGCGAGAGAGGGAAGAATGAATGTTTATAAATAAGTAGATTTAAACGAATGAATAAGTTCACATATTTAAATTTGCCCGTAAAGGGATTTGGCTTCTCTTATTTTTCTTCCTCTTATGGCTTGCTTGGACCCATATTTCTTCTCTTAGTACCTGTTCCTGAATCTATGTTCATTTCATCTGGCTTTTAAACATCTTTATAAAGTCTCTTGCTCACTTCATGAATAGCCTATAACTTTCTCTCTCTGTGAACCTTCGCATGCTCTCATTAAAAATATACCAGTTCTAGGTTTCCCTACAAAGTTATGAATCAAAGCTTACTTGAGAGGTAAGGATGCTTCTTTAGCTCATCAAGCAAGCTTCGCATATAAGTATACTTTGCTTCTTTTAATCTTCAGAAGAAATAGAAAAGCGTTTCTTATGAGCTTCTTCAATGATCTCTCTGAGATAGCTCTCTATTAAAGAGCCAAGAACCCCAAAGAAGAAGCTCCTTTCTGGAAGTTTGTTTGAGAGATGTTTCTTGTTAGGAAGATAAACTACCAAATCTTAATTTTACTTCGCATCCTCGTAGAGATTAGTGACTGAAATCTTTGGGTAGTTTGGTATTCTATCAACTCAATTTCATTGATTTTGAAAGCTTTCTTCTCATCACAAAGTATAGCTTTTAAGAAAGAAATTTTGGTACCTTCCATCGTTGGAAGGAATAATCCATCTATAGTATATAATTAAGTATATGTTGTATCCTTACATGTTGAGTGAGTATTCGATAGAGATCCTCCTTGCTTCTATATTGAGATCATTTCTTAAGCTTCTACCCTCTTCATTGCAGTACTTATAGACTCCATCCTTGTTCCTTCTCTTCTTATTGAATTTCAAAATTTAATATAAAGAGTTCTGGATCCTACTGTTAAAGTCTTAGCATTAAATATGGGCATCTTATAGGAGGTCAACCTTGTAAGGATACGTGGAGAAAGCTGGCAGAAGCTGTAACATACTTCAAAGATTGATCTCCATTTTTGTCATATTAGTTCCATTAAATTAGTATTAAATTTGTTATAATTATTAGAGAATCACCCGAAAATATGAAAATAGTAAACCTAAAAGATATGTTGGGAATCACTCAAATACCTTAAGCTATTTAATACTAAAACTAAATATTAAACAACTATTCATATACACACAAAGGAGACTGCACCACAAAGAACAAAAGTTAATTTACTCTTACCAACAACTAATAACAAACTGCCTCAAAGCCAGATAACAACTATTGAAAACCCAGAAATTCCTAAATCCCTAAACCCCATGGATTTATACTATAAATCCCGATATTATCCAAAACTATTAACGATATTTATTAATTAACGTATAAAAGATTTGGGACTTTTATATACTTTATAATAATAAAATTAATTAAAAGATGTTCTAGGAAGTGGGTCTTTATGATATGAAGATCAATGGGAGATGGTGCCCAATTGGCAACTCTGTGGACTGCATGGAAATCAACTATAGAACGCTTAGATCTTTTGACGAAACTATGCAAGAATTTCAAGAATATGTTGAGATCGGAGTTTATGATGATGGAATCAGACCCATCGACAGAGAAGAAGAGAGAGATTGACAAATACGTACTCAATTTCTACTACAGAGAAAGAGTATACCTAAGAGTTATGGGCTCACAAGAATTCATTATTTTGATTGAATTGTTAAAGAATTAATTGAAATAGAATCAGTGATGAGACAACCAAAGAGATTGAACAGATCAGATGATTTAATAATATTAAAAGGGCCTGTCCTTTATTTGCATTAAAAGCAAACTAAGATCGGGGGTCCCCAGAGACCTCAATGTGATAATATTACTATTATCATTATTATTATTAAATTTATTTAAATTTAATTGGTACTGCTACTAAATCCTTTTAATTTTAATTGGTACCAATTTAATAGTACCAAAACTTAATTAGTACCTAGTTTAAACTAATGAGGTTTTAATGGAAAAGTTCCTAAATTGTTCAAAACCTAATTGGTTCCAGTATCAACATAATTTTTTCTAAGTTGGTACCAAAATTAATAATATTAAGCATGAAATTATAAAATTTATAATTATAAACTTAGTATAAATATGATGTCTAACGCCTAAGAATCAACCATTGTTGTTGCATTCCCAACTCCTATACAAATTTACTATAACTAGAGAGGTTATTAGAGCTTTATAATACAAATTTAAATTTGAATTTAAACATGGAGGCTAACTTAAATCGTAAAGCAATCTCTCTTGGCAATGGTTAATCATAGCTAAACTTTGGCACCACTAAAAAGCAAGAAGTTATTTATGTTGAGAGGGAGGTAGAGTTAAGATCTCTTGGGTTTGAAGCAGAGGTCTTCAAAATTGAAGTATAAATCTAGAAAGGGAAGGGGAGAGCAGAGATATGACTTCAAACAAAAATTCATTATGTTGAGGAACTAAAAAGAACAGCAATCAATTGAAAAATTAAAAAACTTTTAATGCAATGATTGTTAAACCTTCTTCTCTACTGATTAGAGTTTGAAGAGGCATATTAAAGAAATAAATTCTGGTAAACCGAAGATTTATTTCAAGCATGATAAGGTGGATGGCAGGTATTAGTGCACGACTTGCATGAAGTCTTACATTCACTCAGCTAAAGTTAAAAGACACATGCAGAAGCATCATTTAAGCGAGTTTTTAATGTAAGATATAAAGACTTAAAAACTTATACCTGCCAAGAGAAAGTCTAATACTCTTGAATCTTAAAGAGAGTTGTAAGATAAGCTCAAGAGGCAGAAAAGATGTGAATCAATGAATCTATCTGCAGGCAATACATTTTTAGCATGCTTTAAGACAGAGCTATGTATACTCCTGCATTAAATGCTGTTGATCTTAGCAGTTGTATAGAAAACTACTTGAATATAAACTTGCCTAGCAAGGCAAAACTTATAGTAGTCGATGAGTTTGCATACCAGGTATATTCTTTCAGCTACCTCATTAAGAATGAACAGTATCAGAATGAGTTTGCTAACGAGTATATCGTTCTTAGAGGAGCTTAAAAAAGAGATTGCAAGAACTTGCTTAAGTTAGACGGTGTTATTTTAGGCTTTGGGTTCATAGCACTAAGGCTAAATAAATATTAAATGACTCTAAGAGACTATCTCTATCAAAACAGATATCCGGGTGACTTGAATGATATACTTTCAGATATGATTAAAGGCGTCTAGGAGTTGCATGAACTTGGATATGTTCATAGAGATTTGAAGCCTGAAAATGTGATGCTTAACCTTTGTCCTTTAGAAGTTGCAGTTATCGATTTCAATAGAGCCTTAAGATAAGAGATTTTATCATTAGCAAAGGTTCTTGAGACACCAGGCTACTTCCCAATCAGAGAGAAGTGGACGAATGGTTCAATTTAGTGGGATGTTTGGGCAGTTGCTGCTATAATATTAGAAAGTGACATGGAATTCATCATGTCTTACTTTGGTACTAAGCATGAAAAACAATCAATTAGCTTAGCTTAGAAGCATATAAAGTAAGAAGATATCTGCGAAGAAATAAAAGTATAGTAGAGATGATAATTGTGAGAGCTCCCTCCTATCCTAGATAATCCTTAGATGACATACTTGTGCCACTAGAGAGAGCAAGATTCAAGAGATACAACAAAGACAAGCAGATCAAATTTATTGATTTAAGAACACTAATAATCATTAAATATTCATTAAATTCACATAAAACCTGCGTTTCTACTAACCCCAATAAGACCCCAACTATGCCCTACAAATCAAAGCACTTATAAACCTAACAAATGGTTTTGGGGTTTTGAATACACTAAGAACCCAGCATATCCATTTGATGTCAAGAACTGGAAGAAATGGCAAGGACAAAGCAAAGATGAGACTTTTGCTAATGGATGGTATCCAATGTTTGGACTCACACTTGTCGGTATTGTCTCACTTAATGAATTTGTTTTTATTAACTTTATACAAATTATTTTAAAATTTTTAATTTAATAATGACCCTCCAAGACCAAGAGCATACAAGTTAATATAAATGCAGAAAAGCTGGAATTAAAGTCATTATGGTCACAGGAGATAGAAAGCTTTATAATAAATTTATTTGAATTGCTCATAAAGTCAACATAATCACTAATCCTAAATTGGAAGATTAATTTAATTAAGAGGAAGGTCTCTCACCAGACTAATTTTACCTTTATATTTTTTAATAAAAAATCACAATAAATTTATCATTTAACATCACTGAATTTAATCGTTATTCACGGAGATTTATTAGCTGAGAAGCATGCTGAGGAAGAACTTATGGACGACCTTGACCCAGAAAAAGGTAGATTCCTTTATTAAAATTAATTAAAAATTTGAAAATTTCTTAAAAGAATTATTGTTTTCATTATTTTAGTTATGAACCAAATCCAACAGACCTATATGATCCCAACCAACCTAATCTTTAAAATAAAATCATTTAAGCAAACAGATAATTTTATATTTTGTTTATAAATCTCGGCAATACAAATTACGGAGTTGATGATGCCAGAAGAGTTATTGCATGGGGTGTTTAAGATGACTCAAAAATCGATGTCAGATTGTTCTAAATTATTATAGTATTTATTGATTAGATATTTGTGGTTAATTTAGTTTTATATTTCTACAGCTTTAAATCAAGATAAGCATGGGGAAGATTAAATATCTTACATCAAATTATATAATATAATTATTAAGATGCAGATGGGACCCTAATGATGAAAGTATTCCTAAATTCTGGAGAATATTTGTTTTTATTTGAGACTGTCATTTATGTTTCTTCTGCTTACTTTGTAACTTTATAACGATATAAAATAGAAGTATTTTCATAAATAAGCTTTTTATGATGATAATATTAAATTTAAAGCAATTTGATATTTTAAAATTTAATTAAATTCTGGAGAATTTCAAATATTAGCGGAAACTAATATTGCTACACACCCGAGGCTGTCTAATTATAGCATAAGTAATATTAAATAATACTTACTTTGTAAGTGTTGTAATAACCCAAATTGCAAACATTTTTAAATATACTATCAATAATTAATTCAATTATTAATTCAAACAATATCATTGGAAAGACTAGAACTTTATCAATCGCACAGTAATAAATGACAAACTCCGTACAATACAATATAAATGATTTTATTTATTGTAAACTTACATATTTATAAAAAGAAATACCAAGGCTTCCTCTGCGAATTGGCTGTCGCCTTCATCATTTGCTATAATTCATTCATAAATTTATGTATTTATTTTATTAGTTGTTATACGCTAAACCATTTGAAATTGGTCTTGGTGGTAGATAAATTGCTTCCCCTCATTAAATTATTAAAAATATTACTTTTATGATTATAAATTATTTAATAAAACTTCATTTTGGAATCCCAGCTATGAGTTTCTTCATGATCCTTATATTCTACGATGAGACAAGAAAAGTACTCGTAAGATAAGGTATTGATAGATCTGAGAAAGGTAGAATAAAGTATAGAGGATGGATGGCTAGAAATAAACTTAAAAAATACATTTAAAAATTTAACCAACAAGATTTAATTTTTAATTGTTTACTATTTATTGATCTCAATCCTATGCTATAAAAAGTATTGCAAACTTAAAGTTATATCACAAATTAATAATGTATCGTTTAAATTTCTATTCATAAGACTGTTTTTTCAAAGTTATTATCATTGTTTTAAAATTTAAACATTTTCATTAAAATCTAATCATATATAATGCTTTAATATTCATTTTAGATATTAATGAATTAGGAACGATATTTTGTTGTATTTTTCAATTGAGTAAAACAATATATATTTATTATAGTATTTGATTAAACTTGTTATTTAATTTTAATATACTCATTTTTATTGTTTAAATTGCAAAAGCATTTCATTACCTATACTACTAATATTTCAAAACATATATTATTTAGAAAAAAAAATAATCATTAAAATTTCAAAATAATGATATCAAAGGGAAATGGATAATTTTAATTGGGGTTTGATGATGAAATTTGAATAATAATGAAAAATTATTATATTTAGATAATTATTTAAATGATAATTCAGGAATATTCTTCTTTGGATGATGAGATAAGTAAATAAAAGTTTAAAATAAACTTTTCTATCTTATTTTGTTATCTAATTATTGAGTAAATCCAATTTTTTGAAAGATTTCTTTAAAAATTAAATGGTATAATATGCAATTTAATTCTTTATGATTAATTAAATTTTTCTAAAGAAATTATCCTACAATATTATTTATAAAACTCTAAAATCCTCCTTTAAATCTAGAGAGACTCCTGTTGTTGTTATTATTATTAATATTCTAATTATTATCTTAGTTACTTCCTTAATTATTCACTTAAAGATTGCTTTATGTATTTATAAAAAGGGTTTATTTTAATATAAAAATATATATTTAGAATTTTAATGTCTTATTCTTATTATGATAAACTAATCCCCTATAATTTCTAATATTGTAGTTTGATGGCCTTGGAATATCATTAATAAAACTTTTGCTTTTATTGCTATCTTTTATTAAATAACTCTGCATATTGTGCATTTAATTGATGGATATCTAACTATTACATTATATATTCATGATGCTTTTTAAATAAAATAAAGTGAATTAGAAAATTAATTTACAATAATAGTAATAGTAATAACAACAATAGTAATAGTAAATCTAAAAAAACGTTTCATCTTCATCTTCCTCCTCATCTTCATCACCAATATTGACTTTCTGTGCCCTTCTCTCTGCGACTTCCTGAAGTCTCACTTCGTTGACGCCCTCAGTCTTGTCAGGTGCAACCCCTGTCAAAATAAAATGTTAGATATGTATTTTGTAACTTACATTTTTGTTGAATGATACAGAGCACTCTGATCAGACATGTTTTAAATTATTTATTTGTCTATTTTATTATTTAATACAATTCACTTTATTTAGAAAATTTCATGATTGGTTGAGCTATTATTTCTACTGTATGGTAATTCACTCTCATTCTTTAATATTCTAGAAAATGTAGTGTATCTTGTTTTAATGCCTGGTTGATTATTCTGTATTTAATTTAAACGTTCAAAATCAAATTATTATGACGCCGATGGTCTTTCTTAGTCTGACAGTTCATTTGATTGCATGTTTTTGTTCAAATTTTGACTTTTATTATTATTGTGTTTTCTGTTTGATCGTTATTCAAATAAATTTCTTCTCCCATTCTATACAATTGATTGATTATTGGGGTGATGCTTTTACTCCGATTATCTAAAACTATTACTTGAATTTTAAACCATAGGCTACTCAGAATGATGGTTTATAAAATTATTGTCTTCATCTTCAATAATTATTTAACTTATAGTTTTTTACTGTTTATGGTTGTGACTCATAATTAGATCTGCACTCCTATCCCTTAAATTCAATTTCTGAGATTTGTACTCTTCAACAAATACATTTTATTTGTTTTAATAGCTCTAAGGTATTACAAGGTGTTTGTTTGGTAAATCTAAATCTGAGAAATTGTCTGGGAATACACTGTCTCTAGCTTAATTCATATTATTGTCATTGTTGTTTTTGCTTTTATTTTCATTTTTATGATAAAACTCCTATGAGGATATTGGAGGGCCACCAGAATAGATAGAGATTAAATAATCCCATAGAAGATAATTTATAGAAACAGATTTTGACTTTTTAATTGCTTTTTATTCATTTACTTGCTAAGACTCTAATTTTAAACTAAACTTTAAATAAAATTTTATCACTTTTATTAAAAAGGAAAGTTCCATTTAGAGTTTAATGAGGTCTTAATTATTAATGGGTCCAGGATTTTAATCAGACTTATTATTTATATAATTTTCGAAATTTTCTAGCCAGGTTTTGCTTATCAACTAAGTTTTAGGTATATTTAGGTTTTAGAGATTTTCATACATTTACTTTTGCTACAAACCCATTAAATTTTAAGAAAAAAATAAGAAAGTTAATTAATTAAAAAACTGATATTATGAAATGAATATCGGCATACATAAGTTCTCAAAAACCACTTCCTCAGAAATATGGTCACTTTTTGTTTTATAAAATAGAGATTTTTATTGAATGAAAAAGAAAATATTTTTGCAATTAAATAGCCAATTTATTCATATTGAAGGGCTTTACTTAGTTAGTGCCTAAAAGGGTAGGGGGTGATAATTAGTGAATTTAGAGCTATAAAATTAAAATGCTAAATTATGTGGGAAGAGTCAATAGTTTATGCTTTATCAAATATCTATAGAAATTAGTTATCAACGACAAAGCATAGTAAATTACTACAAATGAAAAGATGTTATATATTAGACTTTTTAAGGATAGAGCTACCTCTAATCAAAATGAAAAAGCTACAGCTCATCACTATCGTGATTATTTTTGTCATATAATTTGTTTCAAAATACTCTTTTGGTTGTAATTTTTATAATTATCTTTAGACTTGTAGGTTTTGAAGAAAAAAAATTTCATTTTCTTCTTTGACCTTTTAAACCGATTATTGGGTTGGTTTATTAATATATAATGAATAGATAAAATTTAATTAAGTTAAGCAATAATTATTAATTTTGCTACAATTTTATTCTATGAATTATCTCTTTAGTTTCTCCTAAAAATTCATTCAATTTTATGTCAGTTTTTTAATAGAAATCCTTAATCTAAGAGCATTTTCTACAAATTACTTAACTATGCTATAATTGGCTACTCTCATTTAGGTTATTACATTAATTACACATCCATTTGTCGAAACTATTAGTTTAAAGTTTCCCATCAATTAAATCCATTTCGTTTATTTACATAGCTTATAAAACATTCATGAAAATATGAAAACAAAACGAATATAAATTAAAACTTAAATCGTATTGATCACGGGACAATCTATATTAAAGGCATAGCATGAAATTTAATCCCTTATTATCTTTTTTATATTAAATAATGTATACTACCTATTAAAGTGCTTATAATTGTATATAATTTTAAATATCAAACTGCCAAAAATATTTTTCATTAATATAATAAAATTAAGTGGGTTAAAATTTTCAACTACGTTTGATTGTTTAATATTTGACTTATTGCCTTACAAAAATAAAATTATAATTTTTCTATTACATAATTATAAATAAATGATTAGCTTTAATAAATGTAATTTGCATTTACGTCAATAGTTGGTATCAATTTTATGATTTTTTGCAAATATCTTTTTTTTAAAAAATGCTTATTTAAAAGTTTAAATATTTTAAAATTATGTATTATAAATATTTGACATGATTTTTGATAATTTCAGATTACTTCTAACTTAGATTGTCATTTTTAATTTCTTCTATATTTACACTTCTAAATTTTATAGAATTTTCACTTAGCAGCAATTTCTATAAGCATTACTCCTTCCTCTCAGTTTCTTACATCTATATAAAGAAATTGCTTAGTATGTTAGGATTTATTTTGAAATTTTCTAGATTTTATACCCATATTTATAAATCATCATAAAGCTCAAAGTCTTGTTCATTCAGATTTATAAGATTAAAATTAGGGTAATCTTGATGTTTTATAAGCAAATTTTTAGATTTTAAAGTTCTAGTTTGATCTCTTAGATCTTTTTGTAATAAATCTATTTGCATGATTGCTTGATGATGAATGATTTAAAATCAAATAAATATAACATATCACTGTTTAATACTAAAATCAAACCATCAATCTTAGTCGTGACGTAGACGTATCTGAGTGAGTTGACGTGGCAAATTCCGTGACGTGGCAGTCATGAAGTAGAAAACTCCGAAAAAACCAATCTCGCTATCACCTAGTCTCCTCCCGAAATCAAGATGTCTGGTTACAACCCGGACAGAGCTTGCAAGATTCAACCAGGTGACAGAAGTTGGAGAAAAACGCTTACCGGTCCCACCGCTGCTGGGAAACGTAATCCCTGTCCTTTCGCTGTGGTAGCTTCAGTACCCTAACCCGGTGTGGGAGAAAAATCCTTATCGTTGGCTTCAATGGTTTTCATCTTCTCACTTTTAGAGGCAGAGCGTACCTTCATCCTGCTCCCTATTACCTAGGAAACTGAACTCAAGCCAGTAAACTCATCTAATGCAGGGAAATCTTAGGATCCAGCTCACTCGAAGAGTGAACGCTGACAGATTGAACCCCGCCGACTGGTCCCTCATGCGTTGCGCCCAGCAACCCCCTACCTGCCCTCGGTAGGCCTTAGTGTAGTAGAAAGCTCTATTAGAAAGTCCTAAGTGGTTGGTACCACCTAGCAATTAACTTTCTAATTTAATTGCATGATTGCTTCTTATTCATTTATACGTAACATAAATTATTAATGAGAAAACAAACTTTCATAAATTAATTTAATTTAAGATATTTATTTGTAGTCAGAAATTTTTACTCCATAAATTCTTTATCATAACTAATTAAAAAATAAATAAAATTCATTTAAGCCGATATCCTCCCATATCTCTTCAATTTTAGCTTCCAGCATTGATTAGTATAACTTTAATGAATGCTTCAAATTTGCTAAATGCTATGAGACTTAAGTTTTTAATATTATTTTTCCCTGATTTATGTAGTTAGGAATATTTAACATAAAAACTTTTGATTGTGTATTTACTTTTAATTTTTAAATTAAATATTTCCAATGACAGTTTTAGATATGAACTCTGCTTTTTATTTAAGGGATGAAAACTTTCTCAAGCTTGATTAGAATTATTATTGAACTTGAGGTAATATTTAGATTTATTTCTTATCCCCATCAATTTCTTGAAAGCATTTATAAAAGTTTGCAACATTATTTAATTAACTTATTGGTATAAATAGTGTATTACTTATTTATATGATTGCGTACAATACAAGCTTAATTATTAATCTGGCTTAATCTCATAATAGATTCTGCTTTTATTATGTTTTAAGCACATTTGCTTGGATTCTTTCAAATAAACGAACACATTGGATTTGGGCTATTCAGACTTTTTCTCTTCTTCTCTCCCTTAACTGCTTCTTCTTTCTTTTATTTCTTGTGTTTATAAACTTTACTCCTATGACTTTCGCTCTGTTCTCGATAATCTTTATAGTTTACTCATACTGTTGCTTTTCAAACAGCTTATCTTGTTCTGCTGAATTCATGAAGAATTTAATAAAAAATAAGCATGAGATTGAACTTACATTTTCGTTTGTCTAGGATTAAGAAAGACTTTTATCAATAGCAGCATTTCTCTCGATTATAGGGCTGCTCTCCATCAGACTCAAAAGTGCATAATTTTTAGCAATTTTTAATTTTGCATCTTCGATAGAAGTGAACGAGTACTAAGTTATGCAAATTGAACATTAAAGCTAGTTTTATTTCATTTGAAGCATCTCAATCATACATTTTTCACATTAAGAGTGCCCACATAGAAGCATTCTAATCATAATTCAATTAATATGATTAATAGATAGATATACCTTGGAATATGGATTTAGTGATCCCAATTATTGAGACAAATTGGACATTCCATTTTAAAATACTAATGATTACGATTTATTATGATGTATATAACTTATAAAATAAACTTGAATAATCTTATTTTTCAAAAATTCTCTTATTAAACATATAGAGCTCTTTAATCATTCAAATCAAATATTTCTTAATTCTGAGTAAGATATCATAATTTTAGTAATTAAAATAGAAAGAATAATGAATTAAACAGATAGTACCCTGATGGGTAAAAGTATCATGAAAATGCTGCATTCAAAGCTATAAGACCAGTAATTTATTGTTTATATTATTATCTTTTGCAGATGCCAATACTGTGATGACCATACATGCTAGCAATGTCAATAAGAATCTTTTTTTCATGACCACTCGTCAATGCAAATGTAAAATGAGATGGGCACTGACTAAAAAGGCAACTTTCTCAATATCATTGATTATGTAAGAACCACTAGCACATTTCAAAAATAAGCATTCCTCAATACAATACAATTATGAATTATATAGATTAACTTGGTGATTATGGATTGTGTCAATTAAACAAGTTCAAAACTTAAAAAGAAAAAGATTGATGAGCTTTTTCATTACTGTTAGAAAAAAATGAACTCTATTTTATTTAATAATTAATTCAAATAATAATTATTGCTTTTGGTTATTGAAGCTATAAAAATAAATTCTTAAGTCTTCTTTACTATTTACAAATATTATTACAAATAATATTATTAATAAGTATCTTATGATTCAAGTTAATTCAAAAATTCTTTTTAGTTTCTCCAAATTTAAGAGAGAATCAAATATAATAAATCAGGCTATTAAATTTGAATTTTTTACTTTAAATTTTAAAAGTTAATCAAATTCCGCGATATTTAACAGAGCCTCTTGCTTCCTTAATTAAACGTAATTTATCTGATATTTTACATGATTTTTGTTAAACAATTCTGAAATATATTTTGTCTTATAAATATGTCTTAACTTGCACTTTATTAGTTGACTTATCAATGCAAGGCTGTAGAGAAGAACACTTCTTTTACTTCGAAGGTGTATCCTGGTTCTTCCTGTAAAACGAGAAATATGCAAGAGAAACTCTTAATAAAACTTTGAATTTAAGAAGCACTTCAGCTTTCTCTCAGGTGTTTGCTATTCTGTTTTATTAGATATTCCTTGACCACAGGAAATATGCTAATATTGGAGTCGCAGGAGGGTAGGCAAGTAAGAAAGATGCAGAGGATATCAAGGATCAAGATGATAAAACTAAAGCCAATTTACACATTACTATAGATTAAATATCATGGTTAATCTTTGTTTAAATTGAGCTACTATTTTATGTAAAATTATTACTGCCGGTGGTGGAATTAGCTAAGAATAAGAGACTTATGGAAACTAAATCTAATAAGAAGAAGGCACTCACAAAACCATGATATTTCTAATGAAGGGTGTCGAAAGACTATTTGAGTAAGTTCAATACTACTAAATTTTCAACATATAAAGCACCTCAAAAAGATTCTTATTCTCATTACTTGTTATTATTTAATAATAATAGTTATATTAAATCGCATTTCATTTAGAGATGACGTAAAGCATGAAAATCATACATTTAAAGTGGTATTTGATCAATTGAAGCAGTTCGTTTTTGAGTCTAAATTTTTCTTGAAATCAGAGGCATGTTCATCAATGTTTGATGATATTATAATGATGTTCTGCAAGTATTTCCTCTATTATTATGAAGAGAGTTTGGACAATAATACTCTGGATACTGGGAGAGGGAGCTTGTTACAACCCAAGGAATATAAATTTGAGAAGATTCTCTAGGAGATTTATAATTTAATCATAAATATGCTGAAGTCGTAAATATCTCTTATATAATTTCGTTTTACAAACTTGCAGATGTATACTATAAATACTTTGAAAGCACAATGACTGAGGAGGAGCGAGCTCAGAAAGAAATTGAATATAGCTACATTATGTTGCATATTCATAGAAACCCAAATGTAGCCAAGAGAAGAAAGTAAAGCAGATAACATCAACTTATAGATAATTTTAATGATTATAAAACATTAATTTTATATTGATAATATTATGTATAGCAAGAAGGACTCTATAAATTACAGATGAAAATTTGAATGAGGAGGAGTAAAAGTAAGAACAAATTTAAATTGAAGTTAAAAAGGACAATTCTTAAAATCAATAAAAATAAGACTATGGATATGACTAGGATCGCAATGTTATAATATAAAAATTATAAAATACTATGAAATTACAGAATTAATTGTATAATGTTTAAGAGCAAGAATAAGATGAATAAATGGTACAGATGTAAGCACAGTCTCGGGAAAGGAAGAAAGAAGAGGCTAGAGATGCCAATGAATTAGAATACAAAAACAAGCAGAAGGAATTGAAGTTTTAAGCTAGAGTTATATCATTGTATATTCATTGTACTTATTTATGCCAATTAACATAGGAGTCTATGTTAATTAATATTTTTTTAGAGTGATATGCATCGACATATTAATCAGTGAAACCTTGAAACTCATGAGAATAATGTAGTAGCAAGAGCCATTACTTAAATTAATGCAGAAATTTGTTCTCCTCAAAGGTAATTTATATTTTTTAGATTTGATTTTCTATTTTAGACTTGCCCTATATGAGTAAAGTAACACAGAATAAAATCCTGAATTGCTTTAATGATTTTTCACATCCAGGAGGGCCTTACTTCCCACCCAGACAAGTCAGGCAGTATGCCATTAAAGTTATGAGTGTTATGTTTCCAGAAGGCAAGAAAGCAAGAAAATTAGTTCATATTATGCATGAGTATTTTTTATTAGTTTTATCTAGGAAATGAGTAATTTGTTGGTAAAATATGATACTAATTTTGTTAAATTACTAAAACAATAACTTCTTCAGGCTTTTGCATCCATATTACTGGTCTCAATCTGTGGCATACCACTCTTTATCATACACTAAACAGACTCTAGGTTATGTTAAATCTAAGGTTGATGGAGTTTTAGATACTGTGTTCTGTCGTAGAAGCCGGGAATAAGATTAAGATATTGCCACTGATGAATAAAGAGATAAGAAAGATATGTGAAAAATACTACAATTCTGATTTTAATATTATTCATCATATTATTCATTAATTTGAAAGATATTGTCAAATTATGAAGATTAAAGATGAAAAAATATTTTTTATTCAATATATATTTGCTTTGATAAACTTTTACATCTATAAAATTTGCAAAATTGTTAAGAGGTTGGTATATTCCTACTTTATTTATATTATAAATGTTTGATTATTTTTCTAGAAATTATTTTCTTCAAACCATTCATTAAAACTCTAGAAAAACTTATTATTTTCTATATTTTATCAATTCAATTTTTTAAAGAATAAAGAATAACATATTTATTTTTTCCTATATTTCTTAAAAATATTAAATAAATTATTATGTGGCATTTTTAAAGTTCGGTTCCCATTATTATATGCTTGTTAAATTTATAATATAGTTTCTGTTTTTATTGATGACTTAATGTAATGTATCTATAAACCCAAGGACTCTTCTTAAATGTTTTTAAAGGCTTATGAAATTATTGAGAATTTAAATTAAAATAATTAATTCGATAATTTATCTATTTCTTTTATATTCGTTCAACCAGTCTTTCATTTTTCTTCCCAAAACTAAAAATGCATATATTAAAATAAAAAATAATTTATTAAAATTTTTATGACGCCATTAAATATTGTTCATAGGTTTAAAAGATTTTAATGTTAATAGTCAATCACTTCCAAACAAATTAAATACTTCACAGCTACTATTTTTAATTTAAGTTTCAAGATTGAAATGCAAAGAAATTAAACTTTAATTATTAATATTTAAGGTGTATTAGTTTAAATTTTAAATGAAAATTAAAATTGTCAAATATTTGGCATACTTAAAAAAGAGAGGTACTATTATTATTAAATTGATTTAAGTCATATTGCCTTTAATTATTACAATAAAATTTTTCGAAAATAATATAAGCTAATAATTTTAGAGACTTTAAATTAGATATCTGAATATAATTAGTATATTTTAATTGTTAAAAACTTAAATTAGTATTACTCAATACAATATAATGAGAAAATATAATTAAAACCTAGATATAGCTTAATAACACATATATGTATTTGTTTATCTATTTTGATAATAATATATAATTTGCGAGTAAAATATCACTCTCATTACTTAACTCTTCAATTGAACTCATTCAATTATACAAACAATTCAAATATATACACATATTTTACATCTTACCTCTATTATGAATTTATAATTGTTTAGCACTTTTATCAAATTATCATGTTTATTTCTAAGAATAGTAATTTACAAAGAAAAATAAGTATTATTAACAATATTAAAAGATGATGAGCACTAGCGATAAAAAATCCCCATTGCAAATTAGAACTTAAGGAGATGACTTCGGTTCACAATCAGCATTGGTCTCCTCTAAGGTTTTCCTAAAAGATTACGATATAGAATAAAATGAGCATTTCGTTAAGTATGTAATGCTTATAATTTGTAGTAAATCACTCTAGAGTATGCCAATTAATCATTATTTAAATATATAAATGTGTTCATTCCATACTTCAAAGACATATTCAAAGATTTGGCTGAGAGATCAGATAAAAAGGCCAAAGGAATAAACCATATAGTCTTTATTGAGGTAATATTTCTTCTCCTAATATTCATCATTAACTGTGCTCTAGTATGTAAACCTGCCTGGAATTTTGAGTGAAAGATTTTTCAAGATCATGGATGAAAATAATGACGAGTACATTGATTAAAAGGAATTTATGAAGGCCATGTTTAAGGTGTACTACTCCCAACTCGAAACCAAGTTTAAGCTCTTTAATAATAAGGATTAATAATTGTTATAATCTTTTGCTTAAATATGGATTTAGATTGCTTATAGTAATCTTTTAAACTCGTTTTCGACATGTAAGAGCACAACAAATGAATTACTTACTTGATTCAAAACCCCAAAACCCCTTAGTGAGGTTTATAAGTGCTTTGATTTGTAGAATATAGTTGGGGTCTTATTGGGGTTAGTAGAGAAAACGCAGGTTTTTTGTGAATTTAATGAATATTTAATAATTATTAGTGTACTTAATTCAAACAAATTTTATCTGCTTATCTTTGTGGTACCTCTTGAATCTAGCTCTCTGGAGTGGCTCATGTATATCTTCTAAAGATTATCTTGGATAAGCTGGAGCTCTAACGATTATCATCTCTACAAGCCTTTTAATTTCATTGCAGACATCTTCCTGTTAAATATGTTTAGAAGCCAAACTTATTGATTATTTTTCGTGCTTTGTTCCAAAGTAAGACATACTTTCCATATCGCACTCTAAGATTATGACAGCAACTGCCCAAACATCCCATTAAACAGAGCCATTAGTCCACTTCTCCCTGATTGGAAAGTATCCTGGTGTGCAAAGCACCTTAGCCAAAGTTACTATTTCTTATCTTATTGCTCTATTGAAATCAATGACTACAATTTCTAATGGACAGAGATTTAACATAACATTTGCAGGCTTCAAATCTCTATGTACATACCCAAGTTCATGAAGATCTTAAACACCCTTAATCATTTCCGACAGTATCTCATTTAAATCATCTGGGTATCTATTATGATAGAGATACTCTCTCAAAGTCATTTCAAACTATTTCAGTCTTAATGCAACAAAGCCATGCCCAAGAATAACTCCATCAAGTCTAAGTAAGTTCTTAAACTATTTTTTCTAAGCCTCCCTCAGTATTATGTATTCGTTTGCAAATTCATTTTGATACTGCTCGTTTTTAATGAGATATTTAAAAGGATATACTTTGTAAGCATACTCATCAACCACTATAAGCTTAGCCTTGTTTGGCAGGTCAAAATGCAAGTAATTTTCAATACAGCCTTCAATATCAACTGCATTAAATGCAGGTATATACATAGCTCTCTCTTAAAGACATGCTATAAGAGTACCATTTGCTGGCTGATTAATTGATTCAAAACACTTCTGCATCTTAAGCCTTTCCTCTTGTTGTATTTAAGACTCAAGAGAGTTATTTTTTCTTTTAGCAGATACAAACTTTTAAGTTTCCTCATCTTTAATCAGGAATTCGCTTAAATGATGCTTCTGAATATGCCTCTTTACTTTGATGAGTGAGTATAAGACTTCATGCATGTTGTGCACTAATATCTACCATCTATTTTATCATGCTTAAAGTAGATCTTAGCTCTACCAGAGTGTACCTCTTTGATGTGCCTCTTCAAGCTAGACTCAGTTGAGAAGAAATTTCAGCAGTCTTCACATTAAAATGTTTTAAATTTTTCTATTTGTTGCTGTTCTTTATCTTCCTCAACTAATTCAACTTATGTTTAAACTCCTATCTCTGCACTCTACTTCTAGTTTTAAACTTAAATTTTAAAGACCTCAGCTTCAAACTCTAGAGCTCTTAGCTCAACCCCCTTCTCAATATAAATTACTTCTGGTTTCTTGGAGGAGCCAAAGTTTAGCTATGATTATCCACTGCTAAGAGAAACTGCTTTTCGATTTAAGTTAGCGCCATGTTTAAATTCAAATTTAAATTTCTATTATTAAGCTCTAATAACCTTTCTGGTTATAGTCACTCTGTATAGGAGTTGATACGTCAACAATTATGGTTGAATTTAAGGTGTTAGAGATCATATTTATGTTAGTTTATAAATATAATTTTTCTAATTTCATACTTAATAATTTCGATTTTGGTACAAACTACCCAGAGATTTCAGTTACTAATCTCTACGAGGATGCGATGAAAGATGAAGAGTTGGTAGTTTATCTTCTTACCAAGAAACAACTCTCAAACAAGCTTCCAGAAAGGAGCTTCTTCTATGGAGTTCTTGGCACTTTAAGAGAGATTATCTCAGAGAGATCATTGAAGAAGCTCACTAAAAACGCTACTCTATTTCTCCTGAAGATTAAAAGAAGCAAGGCATACTAATAAGCGAGATTTGGCTCGCTGAGCTTAAGAAGCATCCATTCCTCTCTCGTAAGATTTGATTCATAACTTTGTAGGGAAACCTGGATCTGGTATATTCCTAATGAAAGAGCATGCGAAGGTTCACAGAGAGAGAAAGTCATAGACTATTTATGAAGTGAGCAAGAGACTTTATAAAGATGTTTAAAAGTCAGAAGAAATGAACATAGATGCAGGAGCTGGCACAAAGAGAAGAAATATGGGCCCAAGCAAGCCATAAGAAGAGGAGAAGAAAAAAAAGCCAAACCCCTTTATGGGTTAGTTTAATATGTGAACTTATTCATTCATTTAAATCTAAAACTTATTTATAAACATTCATTCTTCCTTCTCTCGCACAAACTGTTGTCTTATCTATGCTTACTCTCTTGCAGCTACTCTGAATCAAGTCTACTGTATCTATAGGCAAGTCATGCATTAGGTGATATAGAAGCAGTTTCTTGTAGTGGGTCTTGATTTAACTCCAGTAGAATTCAATTCCATTAAATTAAGGGCTGTAAGGAACATTGTATACAGGAGTAATGTCTAACTCTTCATAAGCTTTCTTAGACTCCTTAGTCTTATGAACTGAGAGGTTATCAACAAAAAGGATGATCTCTTGATTACTATACTTCTCTCTCAGCTAATGTAGGAACTCTATATACTACTCTCGCTTAATAGAGCGAGGATGAATAACATAACTTTCTAAGCCAAAGTCTTCACTAATACCTGCTAAAATTGCATGGGTTACAACCTTTACTTTCTAATCGTAGACTTCTATATTATCATACTTCTTATACCAAGACTTATTAATAAAGGTGTTGAAGGTAAACACAGCTTCATCAGCGTGTATGAACTTGATGTTATTAGTAATAGCTCTCTGCATTTAATCATATATATAGTTTAAATTATTACTATAAAATGGCACTGTAAAATCAATCACTCTCTTCACTCTGTTGACAGTCTTGAAAGTAATACCAGTTCTTCTATAAATGTTTGCTATAGTTTAAGGAGAGATACGCATGTCAGGAAACTTGCGATGAAACATCACAGCTCGGTAGTCTAGTGGAAAGTGTGCCCAATACTTTAAAGTCTTCGAGTCGCAGAGGTAGTCAATATGGTGCTGTGAGAACTTTTATTTTCTTGCAGGATGCTTTCAAGTGCCTGAATTATAATGCTAAACAGCCAACAAGCAATGATACCTAACTGTTGAGGCACTCTTGCGCAGGAGCTTTGCTATAGCAGCATAATTCATTACTGGTTTGACTTAGTCTATATTAATACTTGTACCATACCTAAGCTTAAGCAGTAAATCTAAATATTACTCATCATAAATAGATTCTAAATTTCGCTAATTTCTATTTCTCATTTTGCAATATGACCTAATTTCTCAACTAACCCCAATAAGACCCCAACTATACCCTACAAATCAAAGCACTTATAAACCTCACTAAGGGGTTTTGGGGTTTTGATTGTAATAATTAATTTTAGGTATGATTTCGACCAGGACGGAGAGATTTCAAAGGAAGATATTCATTTAGTGCTCTCCCATATTCCCATCAGCGTAACTTAAATAGAAATAATTATATTTTTAGCATGGCACGCAAAAAAATAATAAAAATGAGGGGTCCTTCACAAAAGACGGCGGCGGTTTGTAAGCTATATCAATCAAATATTTAATCGTATATTATAGAGATGAGTTTCAGCACAGAGTAGAAAGTCAAAAGTAAATTAAGCTATTTTTGGAAGATATTTTCCGCACAGCTGGAAAGGAAAAAATTAATATCGATGATTTCATCAAACTTATAACTATTACAATATTCTTTTTATTTTTCTTTAATTTATTTGCAATAAATTAAACTTAATAAGAGCTAATCAAACAAAAAGTAAAAAAATGCAGTCCAAATAGTAGAATTTAAATTCAATAGTTATCTTAAACTTTCTGAATAGCATTATATAAATTTGAATTGCTTGATATTTGTAGCAAGCTATATTACTTAATAATTAGCATAATAAATATGTAACCCTAGATTGTAAAAGCTCCACATATCTACTTAGATATCTGATTTTTCAAAGTATTATTATAAATTAAAGTATATATTTCAATCCAACAAACATTTTATTTTAATCAGAGCATTTCATCAGAGATGTTTCTCTCTGTAAGTTAACTAAACAATTAAACACATAAATTCTTTTCAAGTTTCAGGGATTTAAACAATTGTCCACCTCTTGCTTTGTTTTGCTCAATAGTCTAATATTGACAAAAAACTAATCAAAAAATATTTATAATTTCTATTATTTTATGTATAGTATATTTTGGTAATATTGTTTGTAGATTATGATCTTATTCCACGAGAGATTGCCTTGTTCTGAAAACTTCTTCAGATATACTAAGATTAAGTAGATTTAAAGTTTAAATAAATAAAATAAAAAGTTTACTTCAAAAACTATGATAAATACATGGAGGAGAAATTGAAAACATCAAACACAGGTGGTGATGAGCAAATGAAAGACGTCGATGATAATTCAAAGTAAACTACTCACTATTATTTAGTTTAATTTTATGTTTATTTCAAAAGAAAGTACTATGTGTTGATAATAAGCAATAGCAACTAGCTAGATCTCCAGTGAGACAAATAGAGTCTCCTAAGTATGGTCTTGGTCTCTCAGTCATTGATAAGTTTATGAATTAGCACTCACCTAATAGTCCACAGGCACTTTCCCCTCATGGCTAGAGAATGGTATTTAATATTGATACTAAGAGCCAGCAAATGATGTTGTAAAATGCTACAATCAATTTAAAGGAAAATCTCATGATGCATGTTGATGAGCAACCAGAGGGTTACGACTAGTTCCTAGATCACTCATCACCCAAGACCATTATTGCACAAATTATTATGATACAAAAATAATCTATAACTTTTTTGGCTAATAATTTTGCTATCACAATATCCAAAACATTCCAATCTAGTAGTTCAGATAGAATCATATTTAAATGATTGATGGAAAATTGCATAAACAATTAGAAGAGGAATAGAAATAAGCTAAGGAGGCGGGTTCTCCTCTTCTATTTTAGGATGCACTCAGACTTCCAAATGTTTCCCTTTAAAAGAGTCTCAACAAACACAATCCCCAAACCTATACATATCTTATGATTAAATTTATTTTCCAGTATCTTTATTGTTATAAATTGTTAAAACCGACGATGGATACGCTTCACCCACTAACCTATTGAACAGCTAGGCTTAAGTATACGACAACTTAAAGATCAGTTCTGATGATGAGCAGTTTATTCAATACGAGGGAGAATTATTCAGAAAAGCCGCAGAAGGAAAACTCAAAAGATACTGGTATTGCCTACTTGGCAAGGAATTCTACTGTAAGTATACTATTACAACGATCTATAAGGATGATACTAAACCATCTCTATATTATAATTTATGAGTAATAATTGATAATGAATAGGCTACAAGAAGAAGGATGATGAGAGACACAAAGATATGCACAGTCTAGTGGGAGTCTTTATCAAGAGTGATAAAGAGGAGTAACTTGATAATTCATCAGCAATGATTTATAAAATAATATATTGTGATGATTTTCCCTTTCAAGATTATATTCCCAATGAATAAAGTGAGAGTGTACTACTGCAGAAACAGAGATGAGAGAAGCAAGTGGCTCAATCATCTCAAGGCTGCTATCGGGTATTCCAGCATCGATGACTTCTATGAGATATAGGTAAGTTAAAAACAAAAGAGAGAGAAGTATTGCTAAAGTAGCTAATTAAGTAATATTAAATATAATATTTTATAATATTTTTAATGTTTTTTTTAGAATGTTTAATTAAATTAAATTTGATATCAAAGAAATTGTTTCAGCTGAAATATACTCAAAAATGATCAAGAATTGATTTTTAAAGATAAAGAATAATTAAAATTATGTATGATTTTAGCAAAAGGGATTAAGGGAGTTAAGTAAGAAGAAATTATAAAAATTTAACATAAAAAATAATTTATTACTTAATCTATCAATTACTTTTGTATATACTGCTATATTTAGTTATTTTTTATAAAGTATTTATCCCAAATAAATCACATTCAGCAATAATAGCAAAAATTGATAGTAAAAAGTCATTATAAAACTTTGCTGAAAATATAAAAATAAATTTTATTGAATATTGAATATCTAGCTTTAAATTGAATCGTAAAACTAATTCTTCTTTTTAATAGGAAGATCTTGGCAAGGGTAAATTCGGGCAAGTTAAACTTGCAAAGCATGTGAAGACTGCAAATAAAGTTGCTATTAAAGTAATTAAGAAGAAGCACATGAGTTTGAAAGAATTAGAACTACAGAAGAGAGAAATTGAGGTGCTAAAGATTTGCCAGCATCCAAATATTATCAGATTAATTGACGTCTTTGAAAATCCAGATTACATATATATCGGTATAATAGTATGAAATTAGTTAAATCTTTTATAGTACTGGAGCATTGTTCAGGAGGGGACTTATTCTAATATCTTGACAAAAGAGACTTCAAAATAACAGAAGATAGAGCAAGATAGATAGTTCATTAACTGGCTGCATCACTCTATTACTTACACTCTTATGGTATCGCTCACAGAGATTTGAAGTTAGAGAACATTCTTATGGTCAACTCAAGCGATGAATCACAATTGAAACTTGTTGATTTTGGTCTTTCAAAGATGATTGGACCTACTGAGACTTCAACAGACCCCTTCGGTACTCTGGTAAATATAATTTTTCTTTTTATAACTAACATAGTCCTATGTTGCTCCTGAGGTGCTTATTCAGCGTCCATATGGCAAAAACGTTGATCTCTGGAGTATGGGAGTTATCATGTACGTGCTGTTGAGTGGAATGTTGCCATTTGACTCTGAGGATAACAAAGAGACCGCGAGATAAACAATTTATGATCCAGTGCCTTTTGATCATTAAGTTTGGAAATATGTGTCTGACGATGCCAAAGACTTAATATTAAGTAAGAATATCCTTTATTTTTAACTTTCTCATTTAATTAGGGGATTATCAATTCTTTATATGCTTTATTGAGTATTTACTAAACAGATTATTGTGCTATATCTTGTATTTATATAAAGATTAATGATATCCCTTTAAATCATTTATAGAATTACTGGAGAAAGATAGATTTAAGAGAATAAACCTGGAAGATGTACTTGCTCATCCATGGATCTGCAAGAGAACTAAAGATATCCTTGAAATCAGAAAGAACGTAGACTTGCTTGAGCAGTTTGAAGCCTTCTCAACAACGGATTACAAAAGTCCCAAACATGGCCAATGATAAGAATCAATAACTCTTGCATTAGAAAAGGCAAGTAATTTAATATATTCTGAACACTTAGTATATTTTATTTTAAGAAAGTTTTGTATTGTTTTACTCAAAGCACGTTAAGTCAGTTTTATTTAGGGTTAAGTTGGAATTTAAATAAAGTTAATTATCAATCTCATATATTTTCCAAAAGTGAGTTGTGTTAAGATTAAAACTGCTTTTATCATGAATAAATGTCAATCTTCTTAGCTGGTCATTCTTGAGGCTATTAGACTGGTTTCTTATCTGGGAAACCACCATTTTTAATTTTATCTTCATAGGTTTGAATTGTTCTTGTCAACAAGTCAGTGAGGTTCTTTCTACCATCTTCGTACTTCATCATGCCCTCTAGTTTCCATGAATTCAAGTGAACTACATTGTGATCATTTAAGTAAATTAATTTATAGATTTAAAGAGTTAGCTAAATATACAACATTATAAAGCTAAGATCATTGTGAAGAGCAATCTTGTGTTTGAAGTTTGTGAAATTGTTATAAACCTCTAAAGATAATAATTATTAGAAATAAGATCCTGAATTATCTTAGTAGAATATTTATGTTAGTTCATTAAAAGGCATTTAAGACAATTTACAATGTTAAATTCTTTAAGTTGTTAGTAAATTAAATGCTGTTAATATAAAATTCTTTAATTTATTTATCATATCTGGCATTATAACCTTATAGTTAAGTCAAGGTTTATCTTGTGGAATAGGGATAGAACTTATTCTTGCCATTTACTTCGATACAGAGTTTAGATTTTGGAATATAAAAATCTGGCTGAATCAGTGAGTCTTCAAGATAAAGCTCTTCTCTGAACCCATCTTTACATTAATAAATTACTCCTTTAATTGTAATATATAAATCACATATCAATCTTAACCAAGCATAGCAGTTAAAACTTCTCTTACAAAGACATTCTCTCTTGAAATATTCTAAGGAGTATCTCCTCTCTAGTTTTGCTCGGTCTTCTTTGTATGTAGTTTCAAGTGAACCTTTTGGCACATTTATTAGTATTCTTTGAATTCATCAACTCTCTCTCTTTATTTACCTACAAGACTCAGCACCTTTGATAAAGTGCCACTTCTGTTTTCGTGCATTTCACAAAAATTAAATGATAAAGAAATAGTGTTGCTTACATGATTTATTGCATTTGACTCAATTGATCTTCAGTGAGATTTTTCATGACATTATCAATTAGCATGTCAACAACCTCAGTATCTCTGCTGTTATTGAGCACATAAGTGTACAACATAAAAATTATCACATCGTAATCTCTGCTTTCACGTAATTGTTCCAAATGCTTCTCCTTAATATCTCTTGATAATTTCTAGAAGAGAGAGTATTTACTTTTTGATTAAAGAAATTAGAACTTAATTTTTTTCTAATTTATGAGATCGATTATAAACTAAAGCACTATTTATTTTATGAAAAGTATCTGAATGGTCTATCCTCTGGGTTTTGCTCTTCTTATTACTTTCTCTCTTATATCTTATCCTTATTTCTTCTGTCCTATGAAATCAAATTAATATTCTTGGAATAATTGTAAAATACAAAATACTTAATTATTCTGTCCATGTCTTCTATGAAGAATTGATAACCCAAACTCATGAAAAGCATGCTGTATTAATTTGGACCTCTGAACAATGCAAAGTCATCTTACAATCTAAAATGTATTTAAAAATATCATCTTGAAAACTCATATTAATTATTTATTTTGATAGGGTCAGCTGTATTAAAAATATATTAATGAATATGGGATCAATGAGGAGAGTCTTATTAAGATATTGAAGTTGCTTAATGCATTTGAATTCTGCGAATGGGTACAATAATTTGTAAATTTGTCTATCTTTTGCCTTTGGAATTAACTCTTGCACTTCTTGGGCCAAACTATGAGCATTTAAGTTAATTCACATTAATTTATCCCTATATTGTAAATTGAAAAAAAAAACCTATTAGTTTTTGTAAGTTTTCAGAAATAATTACATTAAAAATATGTCTTAAGTATCTTTGTTAAATTAAGAAATAGCGCTTAATTTAAACGAATTTTTTTAGGAAATTGATATCGTGTTTATTATAAAGTAAGTTTTTTTAATTTTTTAATTTTATTAGGTTACATTTAAGTTCGAGATATTGTTGAAACAGATTTCTTTAAACATATTGTATATTTTTTTTTGAGTTAGTGAACTACTGTACACGCCAGTCTAAAATGTTTATGTTAGAAATGATTCGCTTGATAAATTATTTTTAAATATTATTAAGATTGCTAATTATTGGAGAGAGATATATAGTTTAGTCCATTAGATTATTCAATAAGATTATAAAATATTATATGTAAATCCAAACTAAGATACTATAAAAACAAAAATGTTTAAATAAGAATTATAATAAAATGTAAAAGAAAGCAATATAAGAGAGTATTCAAAGTAAATAATTAATTACTAAAAAATAATGAACGTTAGTTATTTTTTCCATTAAAAAATCATTCCTATAATGTTTATCAAAATTTCAATGAGCAGATCTTGGATCTTGTCTTAGAGTGTCTCTAAGGTATTATTGCAAAAATAATATATTTAAAAATATCTAATTCCTTCAAAAATAACATGATTTACATGAATTAATTTGGAAACTATTCTATTTAAAACTATAAGTTTAATAAAAAGTTTTTATCTAAGAACTAATACCAAATTAAAATTTCTTTAGGTATTTGATATTATGTTATAATATTATTGTCATTGCATGATTTTATTTTCCAAATACAGAAAAAATTTATGACATTTTGTAATTTCATTAATTTATTTGATATTTTAAGAATAATATTTCATTAATTTCTTTGTTTTTACATTTCCTTTCATAAAATATATTAGACTATATCTTCACCTAAAAAAATATTCCCTTGTTTTTCATTCGTATTAAAGTAAAGGCATCTAGTATAATTAGCTACCGTAATTATTGAATCATATTTGATATGATTTGATTTTACTAATATAGTACTCTGATTTTTTTTCCTCAGAAAATTCATATAAAACTTAAAAATATAGTATTACAATATATTACGGTAAAGAATTAATATAAAATATAGAGTCGAACTCTTATAAACTATATTTAAAAAGCTAGTTAAAAGTAAAAAATTTAACATTTATCAATATTACTTAAATATTTAGTAAATTTATTTAAAACATTGTTAATCTAACAATAGTATTGTAGGAATGCATTTGATTTGGGAAATTATTAAATAAATTAAATTATTAATTTTTAAATTTGTGGCAGTTTACTTTCTGGAAACCTAGACAATATAGTGCATGTTTGAAAGATAATTCAAATTAGCTGGAATTACTATTAGCAGACCCCTATATCGCATCCCTGAAGCGAGTTAACTAAAGTTTGATTATGGCATTAATTTACTAAACAAATCACAAAAAATCAAACTGTAGTTAACTCGCTTCAGGGATGCGATAGAGGGGTCAAATAGTAAAGTCCAGCAAATTTTGAATGATCTTTCAAACAAGTACTATATTGCCTAGGTTTTCAGAAAGTTCACAGTCACGAATATGAAATTGAATAATTTAATTTATTTATTAATTTCCCAAATCAAATGTATTCCTACAATAATATGCATTAGTGAGTGGCTCTGCATATTCCTTTGCTAGTTTTTTAGTTCCCTGATTCATTTCGATGTTTTTGTGAATATATGTAGTTATAAAGTACCTTCTATTTAATGGTAGAAATAATTATTTGATTATTATTATTAACATCTGAAGTATTAAAGTTAAATCACTTTGCTTGTTAAAACCAATATAAATTTATATATTGTAAAGTTAACATTAATATGGAAGTAAACGATACTCTGAAACTGAAAGCGTTCGGCTGGAAAAAAGACATGATCACTAAGCAGCCTCATATTCAAAAAGTCATATAGAATAATCAATAATAAACAATCAATATAATATTATGATATTTAAATATACCTTTAAAGTGATTTAATTTATTTACACTTTTAGTATATCTAAGTTTATTATCCTCCTGATGCTCATGGCGTGATTGATGAATGGGATGCGTTGATGCGTTAATAGTATGATTTAATGACTGCAAGAGAGTAAAATCAGCATCTTCAAGATAAAGAACGTAAAAAGCAATACATGTGTTTTAATGAGTTTACTAATTTCATAATTAATTCAATTTAATTTTCTATGAAATACCATGATTACCTGGATTGGCAGACAAAAGAAAAGCAGCGGTTGAAGTAACTGGAAGATGATAAAAAGCGCAAAGATTTATCTGATTTGAGTTCAAATTTGGTGTAGATGGAAGGCCTGGCTAAGAATAGAAACGATGAAAATAAAACAATAAAAACCATAATGGCTCATGAGTGGATAAACGACATGGCCAAGAACAAACAAATGCGAGAAGTGTAACGATAGTAGGAAATTCAGACTGACCTTGCCAGACTGGATAGAGATTATATATTTATAGTCGATAATACTATCTTAGACGATTAAACTGCTACAATATAACCAACATCTTTTAAATTAATCAAATAGAGAGAAATAAATGCAGGGAGATGATCAACTGAAAGACAAGCAAAAAAAGAGTCAATGGTTAAAAGAACAAGAAGAAATGATTCAGTTTAAAGGCTATGTAAAAGACCGTGAAAAAGAAAAGCAAATGAAGGATCACGAAGCTTATGTAAAGGCATGCGCAGATAGAGATAGGCATAAGGATGAGCAGGATTAGAGGTGGAATAACTACTACAGGGATTTTGATAGTAAACTTAATGATAAGTAGAAGCAGTATGAGTAGAGATACATAGCACCACTTAAAGAGAAGGAAGCTTAGGAAAATCAGAAAATTGTTAAGCAATTAGAAATTTAGGGAGTTTAGATTGCTTAATTACAGTTGTTATGAAAGAATTAGTAAATACTCAATAATAAAATTAGTTGTATTCTATTTAATAACAAACTTCAGATCTGCTATTATTTTTTCATAAATTGTTAATTATTTACCCTTATAAATGGCAGAAAAAGCTAAACTATAACTAGTAATCTTTAATTTTTTATTCTACTATTTACATTTAAATGGGACAGGGAATTATCAGATTAAATGCACAAAAAGGATGTAGCAAAGTAAATCTATGATGGTAATCTAGAGCGTTTGGGCTTAAAGAGTTACATGCAAGAGAAGAATAAAGAAAAAGACAGACTTTTTCTTGAGCAAAAAACGCGAGAAGCCGAGGCAGCAAGGCAAAGAGAAATGGCTGACAAAGAATCACAGAAAAATCAAAAAGATATGTATAAGTAGACATTAATTTAGCAGATGAGTCTGAAGTAGTAGGCAAACAAGAACTATGGCAAGATGACATTTCAGGAGAAGAGGTTGAATAGACTTGATTTAGATCACTATAAAAACTTTGATAATAGTATCAATTCTCTAATTCCTGGAATAAATCATATCAATTCAGTTGCTAGCAGGCCGCTTGCTAAAGGGGCTTTGAACCATATAAGTTATAAAATTATTTTACATCAATTTAGGGTTAAATATTCAAATATATATAGAACCAAAATTTAATCTATTAAGAAATTTTTTAAAAAACCTCTTAACTATACATGAATAATAAGATCTCAATAATTAAAAAAAAATTCATTTGTTCTAAATATTAAATATATATTGTTATTGATATTGTTTATAAATGATATTTTAGAATTCTTAAATGAGCAAAATATTTTCCTTAAAAGTATACTAATATCTAATATTTAGTATAGATTAGCCTTAAAACTATATAATTTGCTAAAAAAGAATTTATCTTCAAATGAAAGCTTATTAAAGAAATGTTCTATATGTTATTTATATTAAAAATTATTTATATTTTACTGACTAGATACTTCTTTAATATTCTTTATTTTTTGATAATCCTTTTATTAAATAAATTTATATCAATTAATTATTTCACCCCACAATTTCAATAATTTAACTTTTTATAAAATTTAAATTAAACCAGTTATACTATGGCAATACACCTGTAGATAAATAGAAAGGGCACATTTGGATGCAACCTAGTGCCAGCACTGGTCAGTTACCAACTATAAATTAACTAAATAGCAGCTAATTTCAAGGACAGACCTTACAACTCCCAAGTCCTTAATTTAACTCCTCTTTTATTGGAGGTTACCCATAACAATAAAACCAGTAAGTTGACGGAACTTAGCCAAGATCCAATGCACAGAAATTTTTCAGTGGAGTTCCAGGAGCCATTGCTTCTTAAGGTATGAACAGGTCTCATTCGCAGTCGCAAATCTTATCAAAATCTTAATTTGAAAATATGCGTTAGCAGTCTCAAACACCAAGCCTCTAACAATTTAACAGCAGTATGAATGGCTCTAGATTGATACATAATCCTATCTTATAACCTGTAGACTAAGGTGTTCAAAATCCTTACATTAAAAGAGAAATGATGTCTAGTATGATAGGAAGTAATAGTAATTAGCAGTAAAACAACAATAGCATGTCCATGGGCAGGAATAATTATCAAAATTAACCTTAATAATAACAATAATTTGGTGTGATATAACAGTAGTAATAGTTTAATAATATGAATGGAGCACCTATAAGTTCATAGCAATACATGCAAAGAAACTCAATCCTATAATGAGTATTTCCATTTGCATCTTCGAATTAAATTCCTGAGCAACATCATCATTTTCAAGTAAACTACCAACATTTTATAATTTCTGACTTAAATTTTATTTAGAAGTGTATATACAAAGAACAATTTTTCTAAAATTATAAGTTATTTTATTAGTAAGATCTTTAAAGCACATTTATATTTAGCAAATTATAGATTAGACATAAATATTTGAAAGTTCAAATAAAATGAGGGTAATATATTTAAGAACCTTTTATTAAGTAATATAAAATATAAACACCCATTAAATTAATTAAGTATATCTAATTTACAAGTAAACTCAAAATGTTTGGTATTGCTAAAGTATATCTTAATTTGGAATTCTGACAATAAATTTATTTATAACCGCTTTAATAAATAATTACGTAAGTAAAAAAGCTCAAATAGATCAGTCAATCCAAGAAAAATTATTTAAAAAAACATAAGTATCAATGTTAAATCTTTATAAAATGCAATATATGTAAAGGTTCTGATAAAATTATAGTGATATAAAAATCAAATACTGATCATTTAAGAAAAAACATATTTTATAGACTTTTTTTAATACTTTTTTATCTATATATTCTTACAAGCCCTTATCGTTGGAATTATATTAATTAAATTATATATATTTATTTTGTAAATAATTTCATTTCAACAATATCAACAACTTATTAGAGTCTCCTAATCAACAATCAATGAACATAAGCGAAAGCATGTAACTATTCTCACAATAACATCAAATCTAATAATTAAATTCCTTAGATTAATGCTTAAAGAGTAACCACTCAACAGCAACCATCTAAAATCCTTTTAGTTTCAGCAGTTTCTCCATAATTCCAGATGCTTCTAGTAATCTAAATTCTGGTGCTGCCAATTCAAGTGTTATTCAAGATTAATTGAACAATAACTACGATTTAACAAGCCTACTGTAGTAAAATAACACAAGTTCACTACCCTTATAATAGTAAAACAACAATAACTATTACAGAAACCAATATAATTCTCAATTTCATTCTTAGCACTCTCAACTTTAGCAGTAAAATCAAGCATACATAGACCCATAGCAACAAGTGGACAATGAAATCTTGGAAAGTCTTATAACCTAAAAGTTGACTTCTTAAAATAGCATCCCAGTACTATCAGACACCCTCCAAAAAGTGTAAAACTCACAATTCAAGGCAAAGTAGCAAATTTTAAGTGAAAGTTTGAACAGTTAATTTAAAGACATGATAGAAGCTCTTTACAGATAAATTGAAATTTAAGAGTGGGATAGTCAGTAAATTATTGATTAAATGACTCAAAGCAATCATTTAATACTGCAAGAAGCTTATTAGAGCTATGAAAATAGTCAGAATCAGTATAATAACAATGGTATTATTAATAATAATAACGAGGAACATGGGCATGCTCTTTAGCTTATAAATGCCATGAATTAGAATATTTCATAGAGTCAGCAATCAATAGAGACTATGATGGATGAAATCTTTGATAAAATTACTAATGCTATATAGTATTCTGTGTAGAGTATTGCTTCACAGGTCATTAATGATTAAACTAAAGAACTCTACTTAAATGATAGTGGCAATCAAAATGGATGCATAGGTAATGGCTTTAAGTAAGAACAAGGAATCAATAACTATGGAGGTAGGAAAAGTTAAAATCCTTTCAATATCATTAAATAAGAGCATTAAAATAGCTTCCCTATTCAAACAGATAACAATCATAAGACAAATAATTAATAGGAAATTGATCAACATAATACACACGAAATTTATATTAACACAGCTTCTGAGGCAGTTTAATTCATTCAAAATATTTTGCTCTAAAAGTGTAACTCTACGTTATTAGTTTCAAATTATGATAATAAAAGAAGCCTTGTTTTCATAGAAACAAATCAGTTGAATTAGCCTATAGTTCAACAAAGTTTAGTATTGTAATTGGACCCTGATAATCTCAGTTTAAGTTTTACCAATATTTAGGATAATTATCTTGTAATAACTATATTGGAAAAGCAAAATCTTAAATTAACAGTTTATATGATAAATATGAAAAACTAAACTTTAATAATGTCAAGAGATTTGCAATTGTAAGAATCAAATATAAATTTCAAAACTTACTTTGCTAAGCCATACTTTAGCATAGTTCTACAAAATGAAAAAGAAAATTATGCTATAGATCTTTCTTCGATACTTCAAAATTGTAACGAATAAAATCCTGAATATGTTTAAGACTTAGAATTTATAAAGTTTACAAGTGAACTTGGCTTAAATAATATTGATGACTTGAGAATATATAGCATATAGGTTTAGAACTAATAACCAAATTACACTATTTTTGGATCAATATTTTAAGAACAAAGTTACTCAAGTTAGTTCTTTTTGGGGTCTATAGATTGTGTATAGCAAATTACTAATAAAAATAACTGTCTATAAAATTAAATTGAAAGGATAGATGAGCTTAATGAAATCTCATGTCTGAAAAATATAGGAGTCATTAAAATTAGTGAAGAGTAATTAATGATAGTTGGAGGATCTAATCTTTAAAGTAATAGATTAACAAATAAATGTTAAATAGGGGGGGGATCTATTTAACATAGAAAATAATTAAAAATACTCTTTTTAAAAAATTTTATCCAAATATTTTTTCTTCAAATTGCTCTTAATTTCTTTAAATTTTAAAAATTAACAAATTTTATTCTAATTTTTCATTTTTTTTAAACTACAATTTTTTTCTCCTTATTCAAAAAAACAAAACCTAATTACACCATCCCCTTATAAATGTTATTTGTTTAACTTGCAAGACCATAATATGCAAATGCTTACTGATATTTATCTAGAGAGCCCTGATGAATTTAGTCCAGATGACTCAATCACTCACTAAATTGGTAACTTTACACTAATATTAGGCAAAAACCACCTTCACATATTTGATTAGTAATCTCTAAAATGGAGCACGATGAATGCTAATCAAGAGACTATTATTAAATAGCAATCAAAACCCCAAAACCCCTTAATGAGGTTTATAAGTGCTTTGATTTGTAGGGAATTTGTTAGGGGTTGGGGTTATTAATAGGTTTTAATGTGAAATTTATAGTAAATGTATTTAATTTAATCACTCAAAATGCATTTTGGATCATGAGGGAGAGGTCTGAAGTTTATTTTACTTAACCACAACTCTATCTTCTAGAATGTCATGTCTGATCTAGAGTTTGGTTTTAAGATTATTGATTCTGCCATTTATTATAATGATTGAGATACTCTGGTTTTGTCTATAAATTACTTGATTCTTTACTTAGCATCTTTCTCACACCTTGAAGAGTAGTAATCATTCCGAGGCATATCGCACTCTATTATTATTGCTGCTAAAGCCCACACATCCCATTGATAGTCTCCATCTCTCCAGTCATCTCTTTCAGGATAATAGCCTGGAGTTCCCATAACACTTCCTAGCCTTGATACTTCTACCCTTAATGCTCAGTTGAAGTCAATAATTGTCACTCTTACAGGTGAGAAGTTTATCATAATATTCTCAGGTTTCAAATCTCTATGAACAAAACCTAACTTATGTAGCTCTTTTATACCTTGTAAGGTTTAAGTTGCTATCAAAGCAAGCTACTTATGATTCCTTTGATCAGTAATAAAATCTCTGAGGGTCATTTCATAGAGTGGGAGTCTGAAAGCAACATGATCCTTCGCAAGGAGAACAGCATCTAGCTTGATTAAGTAACTACACTCTTTAAACTTTGCTTGAGTGAGTACTTGATACTCATCTGTGAACTCCATCTAATATTTATCATCACTTAAGAGATACTTGAAGAGATACACCTTGTATGCATACTGATGATCATTGATAACTTTCTTATCAAAGGAGTCTTCTAATATAAGGTAGCTTTAAAGTGAAGTGTCTAGGTCAACTTAGGCAAGAACTGGAATCTTTTTATATTGAATTTTAATCATAATCTTTGTGATTTCAGATGCTAGTAGGTTGCGTGATTTCCTCACATATTCTGAATCACAAGCTTGTTCGAGCTCTACCATTTTCGAAGATTCTCTTGATTTTCTTTTGTTAAGTAGCTTCAATTCATCTTCATGCTTTTCAATCTCTAAATCTTTCTTGTGAGCTTTTAAAAGATGCTTCCTTAAATCTCTAGTATGAGCATACTGCTTATGGCACTCGAAGCAATCATACTTTCCGTCGATTTTATCGTGCTTTAAGTATACTGTTGGCTTTGCTTCTCTATGCTCTTTAATATGCCTATACCAACTAGATTTATGAGCGAAGTCTCTCTCACACTTCTCACAAAAGTATACTTCTACTTCTTCAGTTTGTATAGGAATTTCATTTATACCTTTCTCCTCCTCTGTCTCCCACACACTTGTTTGCCATTTATTTTCTATTATTAATTTCTATTTTAATAACAGAGACCTCAAGTGATAGCTCTGGTAGTTCTTTATGAGAATTCATCTCGCAGCTATCGCACTTTTTATTGCTCCCAAAGGTAAGTCTCATTTAGTTATATGGAAGTGCTGTTGTTTTTCTTAAAATGTTAGCGCTCATATTTAAATTTGAATTTAAAATTATAAAACTGCCTCTATAACTGAGAGCTTATATGAGAGCTTTGCAAGCCAACAAGTTTCAAGGGAAGTTCTTATAGTATGAGAGAAGAATTATGAGTGTTAAGAGACGATCCAGTTCTACATATGGGTGAGGAAGTAACCATTTTTACTTTCAATAATAAGTTGATTATAGTACGTACCGATTTAGGAGGTGCACCTAATAAGTACGTACTGCTTTAGGAGGTATTTTGTGATTCTATGATTAAAATTAGGGTGCTCCTAATTATACTAGCTTTAATTAATGCTCCTAATTAAGTACTAGCATTTTAGGAGCTGCTCCTAATTAAGTACGTACCAATTTAAATTAAAAAATATGGAACTATAACAGTAGAAATTGATATCAATCTCTCAAGTTGAAACCAGTTCTCAAAACCTTCTCCATATCCTACTTAGAGGTTGACCTCCTATAGGATGCCCATTTTAATAGTAAGTTTTACAGAGGTATATAATTGAAATCAATAAACTTAAATTTGAATATCATTTCTTAGATCTGTAAACAAGATGGAGTCAATGAATGATGTAATGAAAAGAGTGCAAGCACAAGAATTAATTCAGAGATTTAAAAGCAAGGAGGATTTGCACCGCTACCTGGTGCAGCAAGGTAATAAACTCATAGTAACTCATCTTGATTATGTAGTTGGTTTGTTCTTGCCAACGATGGAAGGTACCAAAATTTCATTTCTAAGGGCGATACTCTGCGAAGAGAAGAAAGCATTGAAAACTTAAGATGTAAGTTTTCAGAGATTCCAAACTATCCAGAAATCTCAGTGACTAACTGATATGATGATGCTATGAATGACCCAGAGGTTTCGCTGTACCTGCCTACTAAGAAGCAGTTGTCAAATAAACTGCCTGAAAGAAACTATTTCTTTGGCATACTTGCAACAATTAAAGGTCATTACTTGAAAGAAATTATTCAAGAATATCATAAGAAAAGGTACAGCATCTCTTCAGAAGATAAGGACAAACAAGGGATCAAGATAAGTGAGAGCCGGCTATCAGAGCTGCAGAAGCACCCTTATATTTCAAATAAGATTTATAGCTTAACTCTTTAGAAAAATCTGGTACTGGCATCTTCTTGATGAAGGAATAGAGCAAGCTTCACAGAGAGCGAAAGTCGCAGACAAAGTATGAAGTCAGCAAGAGACTTTATTCAAATATTTAGCCACCAGAGTCAATGAACATAGATGCTGGAGCTGGCAGCAAGAGAAGAAACATAGGCCCAAGCAAGCCTAAAGAAGAAAAGAAAGAGAAGCCAGATCCCTCTAAAGAATTATAAATGTGACTTATATACTCATTAACTTAACTAAAAAACTTATTTATATACATTCACTCTCCCTTCTTTAGCACACTTTTAAACCAACAAATTATCTACTCTCTTCGCTGAGCTTTTAATAAAGTCTACTGTATCGATAGGTAGGTCATGCATCAAGTGATAGAACAGCAGTTTCTTGTAATGACCTATTAATATACCCCAGTAGAACTCAATTCCATTAAACTATGGACTGAAAGTACGTTGACACTGCCGTTATTCTAAGTTGTTCATAACTCTTCCTTGTTTCTTTGGTCTTATGAACAGAAAGATTATCAACGAATAGTATAATCTCTTATTCAGGGTACTTCTCTCTCAGCTGTTCAAAGAACTTTATATACTACTCTGTCTTAATAGAGCGAGGATGAATAAGATAAGTTTCTAAACCAGTTCCTCGCTAATACCTCCAAGAATCGCCATTGTTTATACCTTGACTTTCTAGTCATATACTTCTATGTTGCTATGCCTCTTATACCAAGACTTCTAAATGAAAGTGTTGAATGTAAAAACAGCCTCGTCAGCATGAATAAACTTAATATTATTCTATTAGGCTCTCTGCATTTAATTATAAATATAATTTAAGTTGTTGTTGTAAAATGGCAGAGTGAAATCAATGACTCTCTTGATACGATTTACACCTTTGTAAGAGATACCGTTTCGTTTATAAATGTTTGCAACAGACTATGCAGAGATCTTCAACTCAGGGAACTGGCGATGAAACATATAGCTCGTTAGTCGAGAGAGAAGTGGCCAATACTTCAAAGTTTTTTCATTAATAAGATAGTCAATATGCTTCTATAGAAACTTAAACTTCCTCTTAGGCTAAGAATTAAGCTATTATTGCTTTAATTATACAGCTTTCAAGCAGTGAGAGCGAACAGTTGAGGGACTACGCTTTAAGAGCAGTGCAATAGACATATAGTTCAGTACTGGTTTGAGTAATTAACTGTATATATCACATCCATAACGCAGATTAAACACTAAATCTATATACTCTTCATCATAAAGACCCCAAAAGCTTGTAATTTTAGTCTCGCATTTAATTAATAACCCCAACCCCTAACAAATTCCCTACAAATCAAAGCACTTATAAACCTCATTAAGGGGTTTTGGGGTTTTGAATATGATTAATACTAATAAAATGAGTACACTAATAATTACTAATATTAGAAAGACTAGTTTACGAAAGTAAATTACGATACAAAAGTTGATTATAATAATGAGAATTTAGATGAGGCAATGATTGAAGAGTCAATTGATAAATTTAATTTCAATTCTAATATTTGAACGCTTAATAAAATATTATTGTACATACTGATATTATTTAAACAATTAATATAGAGTCGTAATATATTTATCATAGTTACAATAGAATTTATAAGGAATAGAAAGAAATTCAAAGAGATATTTTACGATTTAAGGGTTTATTACGCAATAAATTAATTTATATTTATATTATAAGCTTATAGATTTATATAGAAATACAATATAAAGTACAATAAATTTCTGGCTTGTTTGTAAATATATAATATTTGTAATAAATGATTTGCATTTAAGAAATAAATAAGCATATAAATATTTCTTTAAAATAAATAATATTTTATCCCTTATTTGTTTGTAAGCCACTGTGACTTTATTCAAAGTTTCCGAGCTAACAACTCAAAGCATTTTCATCTTTTCTGAATATTCAGCGCAAACTAAAATAAGAAGATTCGAATTAAGCTAAAATTTACCAATTCCTACTCTAACAATATTGCCAAACTATATTAAACCCTTTGGAACCGAATCCCATAAAGAATATTCATAGTTATTGTAGAAAAAATCAAATAGATATTAGGTCATTTAAGTAATAATAGTTTACTTATTAAAATGATGAAAAAATTGCAAAATTGAATCAAAAGTATTTTAAATTTGGAATATTCTTTGAGATTCCTTCCTCTGTGAGTGTAAAGCTTGGCAGGAACGAGTATAAAAATTAGGATTTCAACTCATTTTTCTCTTTTATTTAAGTTTATTTAATGCTTGGAGCTGTTCTTTATTATCGTCACTTATATGTTTGTTATTATCACTTCTAAGTCAGTATAAAAAGCAATGATAAATAAATTCTTTTATATTAATTATAGTAGCTGTTCGTTAGTGAATACAGTATTCACTGTTCACTTACGAACTTATTAAGGAGGGGAATAACTAAACAAAAAGATCTATACTATCAAATATATTTTAATATTTACACTAACACCAATATAAATGAATACTTTGATTAAAATAAATGAATTTTTGACTTAATTTTCGAACATAGTAGTGAAATTCTTAAACTAATAAAAAGAGATATAACTTGACATGCATTAGATGTATAGTTAGAACTCTTTTCCTAATTGAAGTAAACAAATATTGAATAGAATATATAATTTTAATATATTAGCACAATATATTAATATACATTTATTTAATTTTTTAGTTTAAATATAAGCCTCTTTAACATTCTGTAGACCTGGAAGCTCTTTCTCAAAGTTTTAAGCAAGATATAACACTTTCTTGGAGCAGTCAATAAGTCTCTTCTCTTCAATACCTGAAACATCAAGAAGATTTTGGAGAATTGGCTTTGTCAAGATTTATTTTTGACGCATTTGCTCGCAAATCTTTAATGCTACGTAGATTGTAGAAGTAGCAAGAAGAGAAGACTGTTTATAGCATAAATCAAAACCCCAAAACCCCTTAATGAGGTTCATATGTGCTTTGATTTGTAGGGAATTTGTTAGGGGTTGGGGTTATTAATAGGTTTTAATGTGAAATTTATAGTAAATGTATTTAATTTAATCACTCAAAATGCACCTTAGGATCATGTGGGAGAGGTCTGAAGTTTATCTTACTTAACCACAACTCTATCTACTCTATTGATATGTCTGATCTTGAGTTTGGTTTTATTATTATTGACTCTGCCATTTGTTTCATTGATTGAGATACTCTTGTTTTGTCAATAAATTGCTTTATTCTTTGGTTAGCATCCTTCTCGCATCTTGTAGAGTAGTATTCATTGCGAGGCATATCGCACTCTATTGTTATTGCTGCTAAAGCCCACACATCCCACTAAAAGTCTCCATCTCTCCAGTCTTCTCTTTCTGGATAGTACCCTTGCGTTCCCATTACAGTTCCAAGCCTTGATACTTCCACTCTTTAGGCTCTGTTGAAATCGATTATTGCTACTCTTACAGGTGAGAAGTTTATCATTATATTTTCTGGCTTCAAATCTCTGTGAACAAACCCTAACTTTTGAAGCTCTTTTATACCTTATTACGGTCTGAGTTGCTATTTATCCAAGTTACTTATGATTCCTTTGATATGTTATGAAATCTCTTTGGGTCATTTCATAGAGTGGAAGTCTGAAAGCAACATGACCCTAGGCAAGGAGAACAGCATCTAGCTTGATTAAGTAACTGCATTCTTTAAACTTTGCTTGAGTGAGTACTAGTACTCATTTGTAAACTCCATCTAATATTTATCATCACTTAAGAGATAGTTGAAGGGATACAATAACTTTCTTATCAAAGGAGTCTTTTAATATTAGGTAGCTTTAAAGAGAAGTATCTAGGTCAATTTAAGTGAGAACCGGTATTTTCTTGTATTGAATCTTGATCATAATTTTTGTTATTTCAGAGGTCAGTTGGTTGCGTGCCCTCCTAACGAACTCTAACTCTCTTGCTTATTCAGGCACTACGACCTTAGAATATTCCCTCGCTTTTCTTTTGTTGAGAAGCTTCAGCTCAACTTCATGATTCTCAACTTCTATATCTTTCTTGTGAGCTTTTAATAGATGCTTCTTCAAGTCTCTTGTATGACAGTATTGCTTATGGCACTCAAAGCAGTCATACTTTCCATCTATTTTATCATGCTTTAAGTATACAGTGGGCTTGGCTTCTCTATGCTCTTTCTTATGTCTGTACCAGCTTGATTTATGAGCAAAATCTCTTTCACATAGCTCACAAAAATAGACTTCAGCTTCTTCAGTTTGTTTAGGAATTTCATTAATACCTTTCTCCTCCTCTCTGTCTCCCAAACACTTGCTTACCATTTATTTTCTATTATTTATTTCTAATTTAATAACAGAGACCTCAAGTGATAGTTCTGGTAGTTCTTTATGAGAGTTCATCTCACAGCTATCACACTTTTTATTGCTGCCAAAGGTAAGTCTCATTTAGTTTGATGGAAGTGCTGTTTTTTTTCTTAAAATGTTAACGCTCATATTTAAATTAAATTAAAAATTATAAAACTGCCTCAATAACTGAGAGCTTATATGAGAGCTTTGCAAGCCTAAATGTTTCAAAGGACATTTTAGAGTATAAGAGAAGAAATGTGAGTGCTAAGAGACGATCCAGCTCTTAATCAAGGTGAGAAAGTAACCATTTTAAATTTCAATAATAAGTTGATTATGGCACGTACCGATTTAGGTAGTGCTCCTATTTAAGTACGTACTTTTTTAGGATTATTTTGTCATTTTATGATTAAAATTAGGGTGCTCCTAATTAAGTACTAGTTTTAATTAAAGCTCCTAATTAATTACTAGCATTTTAAGAGCTGCTCCTATTAGAGTACGTACCAATTTAAATTTAAAAATATGGAACTATAACTGTAGAAATTTAAATCAATCTCTCAAGTTTGAAACCAGTTCTCAAAACCTTCTCCATATCCTTCTTAGAGGTTGACCTCCTATAGGATGCCCATATTTAATAGTAAGTTTTACACAGAAATATAATTGAAATAAATAAACTTTTATTTGAAAATCAATTCTTAGATCTGTAAACAAGATGGAGTCAATGAATGATGCAATGAAAAGAGTGCAAGCACAAGAATTGATTCAAAGATTTAGAAGCAAGGAGGATTTGCATCACTATCTGGTGTAGCAAGGTAATGAACTCTTAGTAGCTAATCTTGAGTATGTAGTTTGTTTGTTCTTGCCAACGATGGAAGGTACTAAAATTTCATTTCTAAGAGCGATACTCTGCGAAGAGAAGAAAGCATTGAAAACTTAAGATGTAAAGTTTGCAGAGATTCCAAACTATCCAGAAATCTCAGTGACTAACTTATACGATGATGCTATGAATGACCCAGAGGTTTCGCAGTACCTGCCTACTAAGAAGCAGTTGTCAAATAAACTACCTGAAAGAAACTATTTCTTTGGCATACTTGCAACTATCAAATGTGATTACTTGAAAGAAATTATTCAAGAATCTCATAAGAAAAGGTACAGCATCTCTTCAGAAGATAAGGACAAACAAGGGATCAAGATAAGTGAGAGCTGGCTATCAGAGCTGCAGAAGCACCCTTATATTTCAAGTAAGATTTGTAGTTTAACTCTTTAGAAAAATCTGGCTCTGGCATCTTCTTGATGAAGGAATAGAGGAAGCTTCACAGAGAGCGAAAGTCGCAGACAAAATATGAAGTTAGCAAGAGACTTTATTCAAATATTTAGCCTCCAGAGTCAATGAACATAGATGCTGGAGCTGGCAGCAAGAGAAGAAACCTAGGCCCAAGCAAGCCTTAAGAGGAAGAAAAGAAAGAGAAGCCAGCTCCCTCTAAAGAATTTTAAATGTGACTTATATATTCATTAACTTAACTACAAAACTTATTTATATACATTCACTCTCCCTTCTTTAGCACACTTTTAAGCCAATTAATTATCTACTCTCTTCGCTGAGCTTTTAATAAAGTCTACTGTATCGATAGGTAGGTCATGCATCAAGTGGTAGAGCAGCAGTTTCTTGTAATGACCTTTTAATATACCCCAGTAGAACTCAATTCCATTAAACTATGGACTGTAAGGTACGTTGAACACTGGCGTTATTCTAAGTTGTTCATAACTCTTCCTTGTTTCTTTAGTCTTATGAGCAGATAGATTATCAACAAACAGTATAATCTCTTATTCAGGGTACTTCTCTCTCAGCTGTTCTAAAAACTTTATATAGTGCTCTGTCTTAATTGAACAAGGATGAATAATATAAGTTTCTAAACCAGTATCCTCACTAATTCCTCCAAGAATTGCCATTGTTTATACCTTGACTTTCTAGTCATATACTTCTATATTACTATGCTTCTTATACCAAGACTTCTAGATGAAAGTGTTGAAGGTAAACACAGCCTCGTCAGCATGTATAAACTTAATATTATTCTATTAGGCTCTCTGCATTTAATTATAAATATAATTAAGGTTATTGTTGTAAAATGGTAGAGTGAAATCAATCACTCTCTTGATACGATTCACACCTTTGTAAGAGATACCATTTCGTTTATAGATGTTGGCTCTAGACTAAGCAGAGATCTTCAACTCAGGGAATTGGCGATGAAACATAGTAGATCGTTGGTCTAAAGAGAAGTGAGCCCAATACTTCAAGGTTTTCTCATTAATAAGATAGTCAATATGCTGCTTTGGAAACTTTGACTACCTCTTAGGCTTAGAAGTAAGCTACTATTGCTTTCTATAGTGCTATAAGACAGTGGGGGCGAACAGTTGACGGGCTTCGCTTTAAGAATAGCGCAATAGACTTATAGTCTAGTACTGGTTTGATTTATTCACTGTATATATCACATCCAAAGCGCAGTTTAAACACTAAATCTATATACTCTTCATCATAAATAGACCCCAAAAGCTTGCTATTTTAGTCTCGCATTTAATTAATAACCCAAACCCCTAACAAATACCCTACAAATCAAAGCACTTATAAACCTCATTAAGGGGTTTTGGGGTTTTGAATGTTTCTAGTGGGTTAAATAGTTAATTAAAAATATAATTATGTTGAAATTTTTAAATAGTTTTCAGGTTAAACTATTAAATTATAAATATGTGAATACCCCTTTAATATTCATGATGCAATGCCATTTTACCAAGGTAAACTGACATTAATTTAATGAATTCACTGTCTTCATGAGTTTTAAATGCCTGCTCCAAGTAGTTTTACAATGAAAAAATTCTCATAAATTAATAGATATTATTATACTGGAATTCAAGAAGTGTGGGTAAGCTACCTATTGAGAATCCAATATAATGAAAAAAACCTTAGTTAAAAAATTATATGCATGATTGCCTTTAGTAAAATCTCTTAAAATTCATAATTCTATAATAGCTCTAAGAATTTACATTTCTTTGGCTCTGATTGCTTCAACACTAATTTTAGAATGTCCGATTTTAACAAACACAGTTTTCATTAGTATTGGGTAAACATCTTCGTATTTGGAAGCCATAAACATGCAACACACGCCAGTTATATGTAATTCATTTAATTGTAGAGTGATATTCTGTTTGGCAAGAGCGTCGAAGTATCTATCCATCAAATTCACAGCTAAAAAGAAGGTTTAGTCTGAACTTTTGAAGGCATTTTTAACTATTAACATAAATTTGATGATTTTTAAGGTCATTAAATATTGATAGAATAAGTGTATAATGTAGAAAGTTATAAGATTTTATAATTAAAGCAGTTAGTACCTCAACCATCCAGTCAATCATTTTAGCTCTATAAACTCCATTTATTTTATGAAACTCCAAGAAATTTGAACTGATTAAGTTCTATTGTTGAAGCTATTGCATGTAAAGATCGATTGAATGAAAATAAGATTAGCCACCTTCTAGAATGAACTTAGTTGCGAATAACTAAAGACATTAATATAAGGCTCTTCTAAAATTTGCTAACTAATAACTAATTAAAGATCAATTGACTTAGCATAGTCAGATACGATATCGTACTTTTACTTTGGAATTTGATTCTTGAACTCAATATTTAAGTTTAAGAAGCCTGAGCTGATTGCGGAAAGTTGAGCTGTTGATTATTGCTTAACATAAAAAGACTTAAAATGAATTTAATTAAATACTTCTTAATAAGCAATACTGGGTGCTACATTAACCAGAGCTTGGGTATTCAATTGAAGCCATTCTAGAGTGTTGTTTTTGGTTTTTATACAATGAAATGTTTCTATCGATGGATCTATGTTTGCTTGAGATCCTGTATCTAATTTCGTTACTACCTTGAGCATTACCAATCTAGGAATAGTTGGATGCTTTTAAAGGATTAGCAACAGCAGCATGATTATTTGGGTTTTGGTTCTGAAGTTAACCATTTTGAAGATTTTACACTGAAACTTTAGCACCCATCTTTAATTGAGGTAGGATAATCTTATCTGACTTGTCACTGTTGTTAATGAATCTATTCTTCATGTGCTGGTCTAGAGAGGCGTCTCTTTTCTTGTAAATTTACATATTGTTGAGGAAAGCTTTTGAGGTCATTTATCGATATTAAAAACAATCCTTAATTATTATGTACTTTTTCAAATTATATATTGATTATATTTTTATATTAAAAATATTTGACTAATATTAATATAAATTTATCTTTGGAATAAAATTAATATGGGAAAATTGATGACAAAATTATTTATAATATTTCCTGTATAAACAATTAAAATTTACATTAACTAATCTATTCATGTGTTAATATTTGATTTTAAATTATCTATATTTAATTTTTAATTAATAATTTAGATTAGAATGATTGTACGTTACTTAAATGTTTAATGAAGATTCAGAATCCAAAATATTTTCTTAACTTGTATTTATATTTGTAAAACTAATTAATTCATAAATAGAGAGTAAAATAGACAATGAGTAAATAGTTGGTAATTTATTAAATCGAAAATAATAGTTTGTGTGATTGACTGATTTAATCGGAAATTCGAAGTGTTTCTGATATATTTTATCAATTGTGAAGTATAAATCAATTAATTTAACTATAATTTCAAATAATTTAACAAATCATCTCTCAAAACTAAATAAAAACTAAATGACCTCAAAACATAATAATTAATACATTCTTTTATCAATTAAATATAATAATAATAACAAATCTAAAATTACATTAATTAAATTTAATTATAAGTAATTAAAAAGAGATGAAATATCGTATAAAAAAGTAGATATGTTAAATTGAGAATTAATTTTTTAGAGAATATTAGATCAATGGCATTTTGAGCTGCCTTGAAAATAAAATTTCTGATTTTTATTATGTTAATTTGATATTAGTATATACTTATTATATAAATTGCTAGTTAATATACTTTCAGAGTTAACTTATAATTTATGTGAAAGAGAAAATAGATTTTAAGTTAAACTATTCGAATGATTTAAGAAATAATTTATTAAATGATTTGGAGGCTTATAGGTAAATCATAATTAATAATTAATATTTAAAATTAGTTATCATTAAAAAAGTTAATAAATATTTTGTATGGCTTTAATATATATTTTTTCATCAGTCTGAAGTTAGTTTCAATTTATAATTAGACGGAAATGAACTTTGACAAAATAAAATTTAAATAAAATTAAATCTATTTGCTTGAAAATATACTATTAATTAAGAAAGTTTATCGTTTAGCAAGAGTGACTTATCTTATCTGGGACTTTTAATAAAATTTTATAATGCACTAATGATCCAGAGACTAGGTAGGGTGTTGTCCGGTTCACCGCATTTGAGGTTAACTGACGGGATCCAATATGCGGTATTCAAAAATCCTCGTGTGGATGAGCATTTCTATGCTTTAGATGAGCAACTTTTTATGAGTTTGGCTTTTTAGGTAATATGGTGGAGAATGAGAGAGGATTCAGCTTTTTACTGTTAGACAACGATTAGGAATTTTTCTTCAAGAAGTTTGGGGAGAGATAGGAAAGGGAATGGATTCCCAGAAGCTATAGGCCTAGAAAAAGTTATCTATTTACTTCTCTTTATGATGACAAAGCTAGCAAATATCTTTGTAACATCTCAGAAGGTCTATGTAAATGAGACATTCTTATAATAGGGTGAAACGTAGTAAGGAACTCGAATATTTTTTGCTGAAATCTTTTTCTTCATAATTATCACTCAGATTTGCCACGTCATCTCACTTCTGATACGTCTACGTCACTAATAAGATTTGATATTTTTATTTTTTTTTTAAAAAGTGATATGCTATAATTATTTAGAAATAAAACTTTAACTACAATTTTCTTCTAAATTAAATAATTATATATTAATTATTATTTTCATGAACTATTGTAGGAATACATTTGATTTTGGAAATTATAAAATAAATTAAATTAAAATAATTATAATTCAAGGAAGTTAACTTTCTGGAAACCTGGACAATAATGTACTTGTTTGAAAAGAGAATTCAAAATCAGCTGGACTTTACTATTGGCGGTCCTCCTCTATCGCATCCTGAAGCGAGATAAATCGACTTTAATTTCCTGTGATTTGTTTACTTAATTTTAATGCCAAAATTAAAGTCGATTTATATCGATTCAGGGATGCGATAGAGGGGTACCGCCAATGTAAAATCCAGCTGATTTTGAATTCTCTTTCAAACAAGTACCATATTCAAAACCCCAAAACCCTTAGTGAGGTTTATAAGTGCTTTGATTTGTAGGGTATAGTTGGGGTCTTATTGGAGTTAGTAGAGAAAACGCAGGTTTTAAATGAATTTAATGAATATTTAAAGAGTATTACTGTACTTAATTCAAACAAATTTTTTCTGCTTATCTTTGTGATACCTCTTGAATTTAGCAGTTTGTAGTTGTTCTAGTATATCATCCAATGATTATCGTGGATTTGCTGGAGCTTTTACGAAGACCATCTCAACTATCTTCTTAATTTCATTGCATATTTCATCTTGCTTAATATGTTTAGCAGCTAAACTTATTTATTACTCATGTTTTGTTCCAAAGTATGACATACTTTCATATCGCACTCTTAGATAATTGCAGCTACCGCCCAAATATCCCATTATACAGAGCCGTTTGTCCATTTTTCTCTTATAGGGAAGTATCCTGGAGTGCCTAAAACCTTAGCTAAAGTCACTATCTCTTGTCTTATTCAAAACCCCAAAACCCCTTAGTGAGGTTTATAAGTGCTTTGATTTGTAGGGTATAGTTGGGGTCTTATTGGGGTTAGTAGAGAAAACGCATGTTTTTAATGAATTTAATCAATATTTAATGAGTATTACTGTACTTAATTCAAACAAATTGTATCTGCTTATCTTTGTGATACCTCTTGAATTTAGCAGTCTGTAGTTGTTCTAGTATATCATCCAATGATTATCGTGGATATGCTGGAGCTTTTACGATGACCATCTCAACTATCTTCTTAATTTCATTGCATATTACATCTTGCTTAATATGTATAGCAGCCAAACTTATTGATTATTTCTCATGTTTTGTTCCAAAATATGACATACTTTCCATATCACACTCTAAGATAATTGCAGCTACCGCCCAAACATCCCATTATACAGAGCCATTTGTCCATTTCTCTCTTATAGGGAAGTATCCTGGAGTGACTAAAACCTTAGCTAAAGTCACTATCTCTTGTCTTATTGCTCTGTTGAAATCTATGACTACAACTTCTAAAGGGCAGAGATTTAGCATTACATTTTCTGGCTTCAAATCTCTATGAACATACCTAGATCATGGAGCTCTTTCACACCCTTAGTCATATCTGTGAGTATCTCATTCAAATCATCAGGATATCTATTATGGTAGAGATACTCTCTTAGAGACATTTCAAACTTCTTGAGTCTCAATGCAATAAAACCATGACCAAGTATAACTCCGTCGACTTAGCTAAGTTCTTGCATTATCTTTTCTAAGCCTCTCTCAGTACTATGTATTCATTTGCAAACTCATTTTAATATTGCTCGTTCTTAATGAGATACTTGAATGGATATATCTTGTATGCGAATTCATCAACAACTATAAGTTTTACCTTGTTAGGTACGTCAATATTCAAATAGTTTTCAATACAGCTGCTTATGTCGACAGCATTTAATGCAGGTATATACATTGCTCTCTCTTATAAGCATGCAATATACATACCATTTGCTGGTTGGTTCATTGACTCAAACCGCTTCTATCTCTTAAGTCTCTCCTACTGCTTCTATTTGTGAATCAAGAGAGTTATTTTTTCTTTTAGCAGGTACAAGCTTTTAAGTTTCCTCATCTTTAATCAGGAATTCGCTTAAATGATGATTTTGCATATGTCTCTTTACTTTAGCTGAGTGAGTATAAGACTTCATGCAGGTAGTGCATTAATATCTACCATCTACTTTATCATGCCTGAAGTAGATCTTAGCTCTACCAGAGTGTACCTCTTTGATGTGTCTCTTCAAGCTTGACTCAGTTGAGAAGAAATTTTAGCAGTCTTCACATTAAAACGTTTTAATTTTTTCTATTGGTTGCTGTTCCTTATCTTCCTCAACCAATTCAACTTATGTTTAAACTCCCATCTCAGCACTCTACTTCTTGTTTTAAACTTAAATTTTAAAGACCTCAGCTTCAAACTCTAGAGCTCTTAGCTCTACCTCTTTTCAATATAAATTACTTCTGGTTTCTTGGAGGAACCAAAGTTGAGCACTGATTAACCTGTTCCAAGAGAAACTGCCTTACGATTTAAGTTAGCCGCCATGTTTAAATTCAAATTTAAATTTCTATTATTAATAAGTAAATACCTCACTGGCTATACTAACATAGTATAGGAGCTGGCACTGCAACAACAATGGTTGATTCTTAGGTGTTAGACATCATATTTATACTTAGTTTGTAACTATAAATTTTCTAATTTTATGCTTAATATTTTTAATTTTGGTACCAACTGAGAATAAATTCAGGTTGGTACTGGTACCAATTAGGTTTTGAACCATTTTGGAACTTTTCCATTAAAACCTCATTAGTTTAAAACTAGGTACTAATTAAGTATTGGTACTATTAAATTGGTACCAATTAAATTTAAACGAATTTAGTACCGGTACTAATCAAATTTATACAAATTTAGTACTAATTTAATGGAACTAAATTGATAAAAATGGAGCTCAATATCTGAAGTTTGTTACAGCTTCTGCTAGCTTTCTCCACGTATCCTTACAAAGTTGACCTCCTATAAGATGCCCATATTTAATACTAAGATTTTTAACAGTAGGATCCAGAACTCTATATATTAAAATTTGAAATTCAATAACAAGAGAAGGACCAAGGATGGAATCTATAAGTACTGCAATGAAGAGAGTTGGAGCTTAAGAAATGATCTCAAGATTTAGAAGCAAGGAAGATCTCTATCGATACCTCACTTAGCATGGTAAGCATGTGACATATACTATAGTGGGTTTATATTCCTTCCAACGATGGAAGGTACCAAAATTTCATTCTTAAAAGCTATACTCTGCGATGAGAAGAAAGCCTTCAAAAACAGTGATATAAAGTTGATAGATATACCAAACTACCCAGAGATTTCAGTCACTAATCTCTACGAGGATGCGATGAAAGAAGAAGAGTTGGTAGTTTATCTTCCTACCAAGAAACAACTCTCTAACAAGCTTCCAGAAAGGAGCTTCTTCTTTGGAGTTCTTGGCACTTTAAGAGAGAGTTATCTCAGAGAGATCATTGAAGAAGCTCACAAAAAACGCTACTCTATTTCTCCTGAAGATTAAAAGAAGCAAGGCACACTAATAAGCGAGACCTGGCTCGCTGAGCTTAAGAAGCACCCATTCCTCTCTAGTAATCTTTGATTCATAACTTTGTAGGGAAACCTGGAACTGGTATATTCCTAATGAAAGAGCATGCGAAGGTTCACAGAGAGAGAAAGTCATAGACTATTTATGAAGTGAGCAAAAGACTTTATAAAGATGTCTAAAAGCTAGAAGAAATGAACATAGATGCAGGAGCTGGCACAAAGAGAAGAAATATGGGTCCAAGCAAGCCTTAAGAAGAGGAGAAGAAAGAGAAGCCAAACCCCTTTATGGGCCAATTTAATATGTGAATATATTCATTCGTTTAAATCTAAAACTTATTTATAAACATTCATTCTTCCTTCTCTCGCACAAACTGTTGTCTTATCTACGCTTACTCTCTACAGCTGCTTTGAATCAAGTCTACTGTATCGATAGGCAAGTCATGCATAAGATGATACATCAGCAGCTTCTTGTAGTGAGTCTTGATTTAACTCCAGTAGAATTCTATTCCATTAAATTAAGGACTATAAGGAACGTTATAAACAGGAGTTAAGTTTAGGTCTTCATAAGCTTTCTTAGACTCCTTAGTCTTATGAACTGAAAGGTTATCAGCAAACAGGATGATCTCTTGGTTGCTATACTTCTCTCTGAGCTTATGTAGGAACTCTATATACTACTCTCGCTTAATAGAGCGAGGGTGAATCACATAACTCTCTAAGCCTGAATCTTCACTTATACCAGCTAAAATTGCATGGGTGACTACCTTCACTTTTTAGGTCATAAACTTCTATATTATCATACTTCTTATACCATGACTTATTAATAAAAGTGTTGAAAGTAAACACAGCTTCATCTGCATGTATGAACTTGATGTTGTTATCAATAGCTCTCTGCATTTAATCATATATATAGTTTAAATTATTACTATAAAATGGCACTGTAAAATCAATTACGCTCTTCACTCTGTTGACAAACTTGAAAGTAATGCCATTTCTTCTATAAATGTTGGCTATAGTCTAAGGAGAGATGCGCATATCAGGAAACTTGCGATGAAACATTACAGCTCGCTAGTCTAGAGGAAAGTGTGCCCAATACTTTAAAGTCTTAGAGTCACAGAGGTATTCAATATGATGCTGTGAGAACTTTTATTTTCTAGCAGGATGCTTTCAAGTACCAGAATTAAAATGCTAAACAGCTATGCAGTGATACCTAACAGTAGAGGCACTCTTGTGTAAGAGCTTTGCAATAGCTGCATAATTCAATACTGGTTTGACTTAATCTATATTAATACTCGTACCATACCTAAGCTGAAGCAGTAAATCTAAATATTTATCATCATAAATAGACCCTAAATTTCGCTGATTTCTATTTCTCATATTGCAATTTGACCTAGTTTCTCTACTAACCCCAATAAGACCCCAACTATACCCTACAAATCAAAGCACTTATAAACCTCACTAAGGGGTTTTGGGGTTTTGATTGCTCTGTTGAAATCTATGACTACTACTTCTAAAGGGCAGAGATTTAGCATTACATTTTCTGGCTTCAAATCTCTATGAACACACCCTAGATCATGGAGCTCTTTCACACCCTTAGTCATATCTGTGAGTATCTCATTCAAATCATCAGGATATCTATTATGGTAGAGATACTCTCTTAGAGTCATTTCAAACTTCTTTAATCTCAAAGCAATAAAACCATGACCAAGTATAACTCCGTCGAGCTTAGCTAAGTTCTTGCATTATCTTTTCAAAGCCTCTCTCAGTACTATGTATTCATTTGCAAACTCATTTTAATATTGCTCGTTCTTTATGAGATACTTGAATGGATATACCTTGTAAGCGAATTCATCAACAACTATAAGTTTAACCTTGTTAGGTACGTCAATATTCAAATAGTTTTCAATACAGCTGCTTATGTCGACTGCATTTAATGCAGGTATATACATTGCTCTCTCTTATAAGCATGCAATATACATACCATTTTCTGGTTGGTTCATTGACTCAAACCGATTCTATCTCTTAAGTCTCTCCTACTGCTCTATTTGTGAATCAAGAGAGTTATTTTTTCTTTTAGCAGGTACAAGCTTTTAAGTTTCCTCATCTTTAATCAGGAATTCGCTTAAATGATGCTTTTGCATATGTCTCTTTACTTTAGCTGAGTGAGTATAAGACTTCATGCAGGTAGTGCATTAATATCTACCATCTACTTTATCCTGCTTGAAGTAGATCTTAGCTCTACCAGAGTGTACCTCTTTGATGTGTCTCTTCAAGCTAGACTCAGTTGAGAAGAAATTTTAGCAGTCTTCACATTAAAATGTTTTAATTTTTCCTATTGGTTGCTGTTCCTTATCTTCCTCAACCAATTCAACTTATGTTTAAACTCCCATCTCAGCACTCAACTTCTTGTTTTAAACTTAAATTTTAAAGACCTCAGCTTCAAACTCTAGAGCTCTTAGCTCTACCTCCTTTTCAATATATATTACTTCTGGTTTCTTGGAGGAGCAAAAGTTGAGCAATGATTAACCTGTTCCAAGAGAAACTATCTTACAATTTAAGTTAGCCGCCATGTTTAAATTCAAATTTAAATTTCTATTATTTATAAGTCAAAACCTCACTGGCTATACTAACTTTGTATAGGAGCT
>ARYC01002356.1:0-56714 GCA_000711775.1 Oxytricha trifallax
TCCTGGATATTTCCCAGAGAGAGAGGATTGGAGAGATGGAGACACTTAATGGGATATCTGGGCTCTAGCAGTAATAATCATAGAGAGCGACATGCCAAGAAACGATTACTTTAGCTGCAGGGGCTAGAGAGATTCTAAGCAGAGAATCAAGTAATATCTCGAAAAAAATAAAATAAATGGAGGTCTCAGAGAACTTGCATACTCAACTATTATCAAGCCAAGCTAAAGGAATTAACAAACAATAGAAACAATCAAGCATCAACTTAGATAGAAAAAATTCAGAGAACTGCCACATGACTCTAAGCTTATGTTTGTGTGAAATATTTTAAAAAGTCGCTTGTTATACTCACTAAAAATACTAATATTTAAACATTAAACCCCTACATAAACCCTATTAAAACCCTAATAAAGTATGCACTAATAGTCTACTTTTATCAATCAAAAACTCAATCAAACTACTGAAAGGGTTTTGGGGTTTTGAGTGGTCTATACCTATTTTTATTGCTTTATTCATTTTTATTGACCCTAGTCGAGCATTTATAAAGTTATAAGGAAGGCAGTAAAATGAAAATAATTTACTCGTTCAGATGTTGCCCCCCCCCCCCAATAATAGTAATGATGTATTACTTTAAAATTTAACAGCGGGTTTCTAAATCGCCTTATAAGTAGAAGAATTTCTCTTGCTTATAAAAAATTTAATTTTGATTTTTCTAACTTGTTATGGCATAAACAATTCATTGTTCATGGTCCAGGGCAGGTTTATCTTTCAATAAGTTTTGCAGACTCTTACATAATGCTACTGAAATTCTCCAAAACTACAAAGACTTACACATCTTCATATTATGTAAGTAGTATTATATTTATTGATTGAAAGTTATATTAAAGAAATCCATATTTAATGTTAGAATCATTTTTAATTAAATTAAATAATAATTTTTTTTATGGTGGACCTACAAAAACTAGTTTCATTATATTATTTTGATATTAGTAGTTAAGGAGATATTTCTTTTAATTATCTTTCAGATTTTAAAACAATTTAATCAATGAAATTATAACTTAGTTAGATTCAAAGTTCAAAGCCCTTAAGTTTGATAAATCCTGCCATTACTACTTCATTAAGTTTTATGCAAGCAAAAGAAATGTTTCTTAATTAAAAATTATCATTTTACATTAGATATGATAGAATTGAATGACAAAAATTTATCTATAAAAGTGTATGTTTGATTCATTAGATAATTGATATATGTATATTTATGCTAATTCTCATAAACCACGCTTGTTGCTACTAAAGTCCTTATATCCTTATTTCTGAGCTATGTTAAAATCATTGATTTATACTCTATAACGTTTTCAACTACCCTATTAAAATCTTAATAAAGTTTTCGGGGGGGGGGGGAAGTTTCCTGCACTCGAGGAAGTTTCCTGCACGCTTTATTTTATTTATGTAAATTTAATAAATTTGACATAAATTAACAAATTTAATATTTTTATGAACCATTTAATATTAAGACTACATTGCTCATCATTGAAGTAGTTCAAGAAAATATAGTTTAACATTATATAGGTATGGTAGGAAAAAGGTAAATTCAATCATAATTACAATAACAATCGGATACAATCATTATAATATTTTAAGAGACAGAACTTTCAAATAACATATAAAAAATGTCAGAGTTTTTGGAATCTGAAGAGAGATATTGAATATTGATTAATAAATTAAAGTATGATAATAAAAAATAAAAATAGTCCTGAAGTTTGTTGATGGTTGTTATAAAGATTAATTTGATAAAAAATTATAAAAATTAAAAAATTAAAAAAAGAGTACAGGAAACTTCCCTAAATTTTTTTTTTATATAATAACCAGTGCAGGAAACTTCCCCCCCCCAAGTTTTCCTTTAGAGTCTCTTTTTATCAATAAAAATCTCAATCAAACTACTGAAATGGATTAGGGTTTTGAATTAAGTCTGTGAAATTAAATATAATTCATCCTGATTTATTTAATCCGTTTATAAGTTTTAAGAACTAGAAATGAATTATTTACCATTTGCGTTTTAAGTTTTCAACTTTCACTAAACTACTCGATTGCCGTTTTGATTTATTGTAAATATTTCCATGACTAAAAATTAATATAGATATAGTCCATAAACTATAAATCAATGATATTCTTTTAGATAACTAGAAAAGATTTGCTTCCTCAAAAACTTAGTATTTGGGATACAAACTCTACTCATTCTTTGTTTTCTTAATGTGGAACCCGTTATACTTCATCCAATACAGATTTAAAATCAATTAATTTAAAATTAATAATTATGGGAAGAGGAAAGCATCTGTAATTTATTATTTAGCTTATCTATAATTAAACCTTGTTGTGCAAAAAATAAATGTAAATTCTACAACTAAGATATGAACATGAATGTTATTCACCCTTCACTCAATTTCTTATATGTCCCTTTAAATTATATTATAAACTATAATTGATCTTTTTTTTAAAAAAAGCACTTCTATTATAATTTCTAAAATAATAAAAAACTATTTTGAAGTAGTTTTTCCATAAAATTTACAAGTTTATAAGATGATAATAATAATAATAGAAGAAAAAATAAAAAAATACAATGGATTTTTTAGTTTTAATTACTATTCTACATTGATGCTAATTGAAGAACAAAACACAAAATAAGATTTTTCTACATTTAATACTTTAAAATGAAGAAGAATAAGTAAAATAACTTTCTTTATTTAATACTTTTTTTAAAAATACATTATTTTTATTATTTGATATATTCATGCAAAATATTCTAAATAAATAAAGAAAACTATTTAGATCTATTTGAAAAATTTGTTTTATTTTTTCTCTCTTATAAATCTAATGAATTTTTTATAAGAAAAACTTTACATAAAGAGGTGAAAAAATATATTGTATCATATCGAGAGGTTATTGAATCAAAGTTATTTTTAGATTAAAATTAAAAAACTATTCTATTTAAACAAAATATCAATATTTTAATTTTCAATATTTTTCTTCGAATAATAAGATATTCTTATCAAAGGAATAATAATATTTTCTGGATTTATTAAAATTTATATTTCAATTAATTATTTATATAATAATTTAAATTTTATTTTAAATAAATTTGGGGATATTTTCACTACTTATGATGTATGAGATATTCTTTAAAACTGAAGGATATGCAATGAAATGTGCTGGAGATTTTCTCGATGTTATTGCAGAATTCCATTTTTTTATATGATAATATTTCTAAAATAAAATAAATACAATAGCAAGTAAAAGTTTTACAAGCCTTTAAAATAATTAAAGCAAAGTACAATTTTAAGAATAATTAAAGTTTTAAATGTTGATGAGCATGATAAAAGTCTTAATTTACGTTTGGAAAATACTGACATAAAATTTAAAAAGTTGCATATTATAAATTAGTCTATAAAGTTATTATGATTATGAAAGAAGTGTAGTAACACTAATCTGCTTTGGGTCTGCAGATAGTTGTCACGCACCAATTCTGTCTTAAATTTAATTCTTAATTGGTAAACCTCTCGAAGATTAAAATTCCCTATTAAAAATTAATTATTAATTATATATAACAAACAATAATATAGATTATTCAATTTTTCGTATAAATAATGTGGTACTAATTTTATTTATTTCTAGTAATTTAAACGTTTTGAAAAATGTATACATGCAATTTTTCATGATTTATTAAAAGATAGGGAAATATAAGGTTATTAGATAGGTTTGCCAAATAAGAAACTTAAATAATATAATATTAAATCCTGCCATTTGAAATTAAATTGAAAATAAATAGGTATTAAATATATATATTAATAATCTATGTATTAAAAAAAGGTTTTAGTACAAGGAAATTTTGCTTTAATTAATAATTATTTCAAAATTATTATTAATATTTCCAAAAAAATAATGGACTAAAAACTAATAATTTTATAATACTACAAGGAGATTAAGTATTTCTTTGTTTAATTTTGACAACAATTCCAAAAAAATCTTTAAAGTTTAATTTAAAAATTTTAAAATCTTTTAATAAAATTATGAAATATTGAATGGTATCTATCTCACATACTCCATATTATTATAGTAAAAATAAAAAAATTATTTTCCCACAGACCTTATTAGGGACAAAAATCACAAATTTTATAATTAAAAATGATATTAGAAACCATCTGGGGTAATATTGTTTTTAAAAAAACTATCAATCTATCATAAAATGAATACTTGCACTTAAAACAATTATTGTGATTTTTTCACAATAATTTTCACTTTTAATTCGTAATATTTATGCCTTGAGACTTAGAGTAAATTTATTCTAGAATTATGATATAGTAAAAGTAGGATCAATTTTTTTTTAATGAATTGAAAATTTTTGTCACTCTTATTAGGTTCTGTAATGTCTTTAAGTTTCTCGGCAATAATCTATTAAAAGTTATAAAGTGAAAATTATTGTGAAAGAAATCACAATAATTTTTATAAGTGAAAGTATAAGTTTTATTAATTTTATGATAAATTGATAGTTTTTTAAAGCCATATTACCCCAAATAGTTTCTAATATCATTTTTTAAAATAAAATATGACATTTTTACGTAATTCAAGTTTGAAAGAATTTTTTCTCAATAATAATAGTTGTTGGTGTTAGGTATGCACTCCCCCAAAATAAATAAAAACGTAGAAGTAATTTTTTCCTTAAATGCATATGCAGCGATTGCAACCATAGATACTTATTAGACTTCGAACTTTTCCTTTAATTATTTTGTTCAATTTATATTAAATTAAATTCCTAAGTGTTTAAAATATTCTATTCTGCACAAAATGGTTATCAAATCAACTTTCAATCCTCGTTTTTCAGAAATTTATACTAATCTCTTCTTGCTGGTAACATTTTTGGAGGCACTTACCCCTATTAATTCACAGTAATGCAAGCAGTTATAATTGACTTGCCCGAGCCCTATTACTTTTCAATGGGAGATCCAATGACTAGAACTGTAAATATTGTTAATCCTACTTTGTATATATTTTATCAGAATGTTACTAAAACATGGGTTTATAGCGATGTACAATTTGAACTTATTCCTGATGCTTCTTTTAACACTAAGATTCCTGCATTTTTAGGAGCTAATTACCAAATGATTGATGTATAGGTTAATAGATCACTTACTTTACCAACTGGAATTCAAAATGAATACACATACACTTAAAATATTTTTATATATTTGTTAAGATTTCATGTTATATTAATAATTTTGTATAAAAATAAACCAAGGATAAATCATTGAATATTTAATTCTTTTTTCAATTCTAAATTAATATTAAATATGAGAATAATGAAATCAGTTAATTAATAATAAATACACTTATTGAAAGATGCATGAATGTTTCCATTTAAAATTCCTTGAATATTTTTTAAAAAATGATTTTAAAATAAAATTTTATGATTGTAGTTAAAAGATAAGTATTTATGTTTTTAATAGAGCATTCAAAACATGTAAGAATAATAGATTAATGAAAGTAAATTTCTTTAAAAATAAACACAATGATTTAAATTTTAATGAAACTTTAATAGTTACTTCAGAATTAAGATATTAGTGCAAAATAAATCAAATAAAATTTACCTTTTCCTAATAATATTATTTAATTATTTAAATTAAAAAGCAATAATTTTATTAATATAGAATTTACTTCTTTATTTTTAGTAATAACATTAAAACTACACTTTAGGGGATGTAGCAACTATTATTGAATTTGGAGAGTGCACTTACAACTAACCGTGCTCTGATACCATAATCTCTTATTCAGTTTTATAATAGAATGGCTCTGCTATTCCATCAGGCGCTATGATATTTTCTAGTTCTTCCCAAAGATTAATAGTCTCTTCATTGAATCTTTCTATGTCAGGAACTTACAGTTTAAAATTTAAGTGCTCCCTAGTAGACGGTTACTCTGTACAAAAAGACTTTACAGTTAAAATTATATATGATGGAAGAGATTTGAATCCATCTACAAATACTACAAATAGCACCAACACTACAAATAGCACCAATACTACAAATAGCACCAATACTACAAATAGCACCAACACCACTGATTCTTCAACTTCCAATAATACTTCGTCTACTAATTAAACTACTGACAATTCAACTTCTACTACAAATACAACAGATAATACTACTAACTAAACTAGTGTTAATAATACAACAAACACAACGACTGGGGACAACACTTCTACTAATTCTACTACAAGCAATTAAACCACATCAAATACCACCAATTAGACGAGTTCAACTAATAACACAGCGAACACGACAAACAATTCAACATTATAAGTTACCGTAAAACAATATCAACCTAATTATGCTCCCGAATTCGTAGAAAATATAATTAAGAAATGGAATGTAAGAGCTGGATCAGAAGCAACATTCTATCTTCCTGATTAAAAAAATTGCCTATTTTATTTTTTTAAAAAAAAGTTACTTAAACATTGATAATACTTTATTTGAATTAATTAGTTAATATATAAATATTTAGTTATTACTTTGACCCCAATCCAGGTGACAAAGTATCTGTATATCTAGAAACAGTAGAAAAGTACAAACAGTTCTTTAAGATTCAAAATTCTAATTAAGTAATATTCAATGCAGGGTTTCCTTAATTAGGAGATATTGAAATGATAATTACACTTCAAGACAATCATCAACCTACTTCAAAAAATACTAAATATAGATTGACAGTCACCGTTCTTTAATCACTATTTGGATAAATGAAAAATGACTATGTCAACCAGGTTAATGTTTCTAATACTGAAAAGCCATAAGTTTTCTCATTTAATTCTGATTAAGGAATCAAAGTTAAATCAATTACGCCAGATGGCAAAGTAAAAATCAATTTTGAGAATAGTTTAAATTTAACAAATACTACTAATACTACTTAAGAAATACTTCATGCTTTGGCAATAAAATTTGATGACCCACTAATAAAGGACTACAACTGGACTATTTCAGATCTGTAAAAAAATTCTATAGAAATCAAAATTTCATTTTCTAATCCATTGATAATTTCTTAAGATTAAATTGGAACACAGTTGAGTATAATCCTTTTAAACCCAAATCTATTCTTAAACCTAAAAACAAACAATTCGGTCATAATATATTCGAAGATGCCACCATAAATTTATGATAGTGACAATGAAATACTAAAGCTTTTCTCATAAGTATTCAATACTACACTACAGTCATTATTGGTTACTTAAGCGGGTGCTCAGATATTAGTTTCTTAATCACTTCAAGTATTTTGGGGTTTTGTTAATACACAACAAATAATCTCGCATCTTCCTCTCTTTTAGATAAATGTGCCAGCTAATTTATATTACTTTTTCTTGTTAGTAGTTGGCTCACTTAAATTTGACTATCTTTTTTCTTCAACTTTGGTAAAAAACTCATTTAATATGAAAGAAGACTATCCATCATACGATGAAAACTTTTAAAATTTTGGCTATGACTCAAGCTAAGCTATTCAGAATATGGGATTTAATACATTTTTACTGTTAACTTCTCCAATTCTAATTGCAATCACATTTAGCTTTATGCTTTTCCAAACTTTTATACCATAGTAAGATTAATGTTTTAAAATAATCTGCATAGAATCTAGCCATTGACGAAAGTTCTTTGCAGACTGTTTGTGTTTAGCTTCCCATTAAGACTTTACATTGAATCATATTTGAACATAACATTGAGTTCTTTGATAAATATTCATTTCTTTAATGTACAAAACTCATACGGAGAAGCATTTTCTTCAATCCTATCTTTGCTATTTGCAGTAAGATAATTATTCTTTAAATATTTTAGACTTTATCTATTATGGTCCCAATCTATATTTGTAACATAATGCTTTATAAAAAATAACTAAACAAAGAATCATCTCTCCAGATATATATCTGCGTCCCTTAATTCTCATTTAGTCCCCTTCTAATTTGTGAGTGGATTTTACTTTTTTTTCCTTTTGTCTTAAGCCAAAAAATATCATTGAGATTTTTCTTTCTATTATTTAAAGAATAATTTAATTTAAAACATTGAATAATAATTTTATAAGAAAATATATATTGGAGAAATTAGTATTTTATTCTTTGATTCATACCTTTTTTATTTAAATTAATGAATCTCCTTGAGTTTTAGAATATGATTTCAAATAATATACTTAATACAAAATAAATGATTTATCTAATATAATTTTTTTAAAAAAAAATTCTCTGATTTTTACCAGAAAATTCTCATTAAATCATTATTGCCTAATAGGTATCTTTAAATTTCGAAACAAATATTATAATAATTGGAAGTAAGAAATCAATTCAAATTATTTGAATACTTCTATTTAAAATGGGAAGATTTATTAGGAGCAATTTGGATATAGAAAGAGTTTCTTAATAAAGAGGGGGTGTATGGGTTTCAATTGGAACAATCATCAATAAAAACATTTTATGAGAACTTGAATGTTAAGAGCTATTTCGCACGAATGTACTTTGTTCTATTCTTTATAAGAAGATTCATTTATGTTTTAACTATGATGTATTTAAGAGACTTCCCATACATTTAAATATCAATATTTTAGCTACAGGCATTTTTCTAAATTGTTTACTTGGTTTCCATTAATCCATTTGAGCTGAGGTCATAAAACTACATTGAAATTCTAAACGAAAGTTTAGTTTTAGTGAATTCTTGGAGTTTAATTATATATACTGATGTTAATTCAGATCCTTACTTTAGATATAATGTTGGTTGGGCGATTTTATTTATGATTTCCACTGTAACAATCATCAATTTGCTTATTAATTTGATCCAAGTTATAAAAACAGTTATTTAAATATACAAGAAAGTAAGATACTAAAACCCTATGATTCATTTAAGAATGTAAAAAATAGGATATTAAAAAAAATTAAATTACTAATTGCTAAGATTTATTATTTTAGAATAAATTGTTAATAAAAATGTAAGTTTGCTATGTTTTATAGGAAATTAATTAAGGCATTAGTTTAACAATTATCCCAAATTAGACATTATTTACATTAGTATTAAAAATAATAAATTCAATTGTTCATAATTCCCTATTTCTAAACTAAATGACTCACAGGATTATATATCAGAGTGAAAAGTCTTAAAGCACAAAAATCATATAAGAAAGCTAGTAAAATGACAGTTAAAACTCAACCCCTGACTACTACACACGTTGCTAAAAATAATACCTTATCTGACACCTTAAGTAATTTAATTTAATAAAAGTAAGGTCTTAATTCATAATTCTAAAAGGCAATTATTAAACAAAGTATTGATACTCTGAAATATAATCGTCAAAGTAATATTTTAAATAATCTAAGGAAATAAGATTTTAGTAAAAAATAATAAGAATAGAATGATGATGATGATATTATTAGATATTAAATTTTAATTAATTATTTACTAAATTCAATTATATTGTAATTTCATGTAAATCAACTATTAAACTATTAAAAATTAATTATTATTGATTCAAAAATTTGTGAAACATCTTTACTTTTAACTCACTTATAAAATTGGAATTCAAGAATTTTCTCAATAAACTATATGTTTAATATCTCAAAATGAAAATCTTTAATTGAAAAGCAAGAAAGTCTCAAACAGTAACGTCAATAATAAATCAAGTTAATTTTGAATTCTATGTCAAATGAGCCCAAGATTGTTAAATTAAACCAACCTTCAACTGACAGTATTATAATTAATTATCAATTTAAAATAAATTAATTTGCCAATTTCAAAAATTTTCCTAAAATATTGCGATAACGAAAACAATATCTTAATCATGTTTCTTAATAGTATTTAAAGAAATTTCCCTATTTTATCAACCTTTATTGAATAAATTTAATTTAATTTTAGCACATAAGATGTTCAATGATATTTAATATGTTTAAATATTAAAAAAAGTTAATCATAGCTATTTAATTTCTTACTTTGTCTTATTTTATTTTAATTAAAAAAATATCTAAGAAAAATAAGTGTACATAATTTTATTTAGATTTACAGATCTTTATAATTAAATCATATAATTTTATTGAATTAATAATAAATTAATAGCTTTTTATGAAACCTAAAGAATTTTATTGGTAGTATGAATTTTTAACTATAAATTATTATTAAATTTGTTTACACACAACTTACTTTTTAAAACATAAATTGTTAATGATGAAAATAAAGAAGTATCCGTTGTATTAAATTTCTTATTTAACTAATTTTAATGATATAAATTTTACCGATGACGAGAAATAAAACAAATCCTTGAAAATTCAATAGTAACCTAATTTCAATTAGAATACTACGAAGGTCAGAGACATTTTATATAATAGAAGAAACTATTGCTGAACTGAAATTATTTCTAAAATTGTGTGATTAAGTCATATTATTTTATAGAATACTTATGGTTATTAATTTAATGTATTTATTGAATCTAAAAAGATTTGGTTACTATAATTTGCTTAATTTATTAAATGATCGTAATAATATGAAAATTATTTTTCAATTAATATACTTTCAGATTTTTAAATTAGTCAACAATATTTTGATCCAGATAATAGCTTCCGGGGGGGGGGTCTAAGTCGGTGCAAAATTTTTTTTCTCAAAAACATCAAAATCCCTAAGTCGGTGCATAACCAATTTTTGACATTATTGATATATTTTATCATCCTACCCCACATAAAAATATCATTATTAACTAAAATTTATGTCTCAGCTTATGAATCGAACTCCTTCATTAAATTTCGATCATAGGACACTCATAATTTTACTGTGACAGATATTTGTTTAAGTAAAATAAAAAATATTATTTCATATTTTAATATCTAATGAGTCAGTAAGCAACAAAATTGGGGATTAAGAACATTATAACTATAAGCAAATTTAATGATGTCTAGAATTAAAAAATTCGTTGACATTGATTAGTGTGTTTATAAAAAGACAATTAATTGAGTCAATGGTTTTTATAATAAGGCAAGACATCATTAAATTTGCTTATAATTATAATGTTCTTAATCCCCAATTTTGTTGCTTACTGACTCATTAGATATTAAAATATGAAATAATATTTTTTATTTTACTTAAACAAATATCTGTCTACAGTATAATATTATAAGTGTCCTATGATCGAAATTTCATGAAGGAGTTCGATTCAGAAGCTGAGACATAAATTTTAGTTAATAATGATACTTTTTATGTGGGGTAGGATGATAAAATATATCAATAATGTCAAAAATTGATCATGCACCGACTTAGGGATTTTGATGTTTTTGCGAAAAAAAATTTTGCACCGACTTAGGATTTTGAAAAATTTTTTGCACCGACTTAGACCCCCCCCTAGCTTCCTATGAATAAGTAATTTATATTTAGTTACTCTTTAAATAGGAATCACTAATATTTATAGATAAACATAATAAATTTTGATTAGTATTTCTATCTTTAATTTTAGTAAAATAAATGGACTAAAAGATATATATGGATAAATTTGGCAAGAACTATTAAATTAATTGTGGAATTTTAAATTTATTTTAATTTAGCTTAAAAGTGTTTTTTATTCTTATAAATAATAATAATAAAGAATATATTTAGAAAGATTAGCCTCCAATAAGTATTTAGCTTGAATTTTATAGTAAGATATTTTTTTTTACATGAATCTATATCTTACGAAATATAAAAGGAAAATTTTAAAATCAATTAAAAGCAGCTGATTCATAAAATCCATCAATGTAAAGATAAGAAAATTTTGATTTTACTTTGAAGCTCTGCTAGTACATTAATACATTTTGGGGTACCAACTTTCAATATAAGTTTTTGACCACAATAAACATAGGTTGTCAAGATTCATCCCAGTTTACTTGAGCATTAAGAAATATGTATTATCTCCAAATATGAATTAAACTTGACTTAGTTCCTAATAATTACTAATGTTAAATAAAGTAAAAATAGAATCAATTAATTGGTAAAACTGTGGAATTTATCGCACTTTTGTTATTATTCACACACACTATATTATATACCAAGTTCACTGCACTAAGTGTACATATTAGAGTAACTTGTCACATTTTAACTTTTGAGATTTTATCTTGAAAAAAGCAATGATCATAAGTTCGTCCAACTTTAACTTCCACTATATTGATTTATAGTTATTTTATTTAATTTACTTGTACAAATTCGAATATTTCTTTAAGGCATAATTAAAAGGATTCATTTATTATTTATAAATTATGTGAAATCTAGTATGTTTATCATTTAAATTATAGAAAATTTTTACTTATGTCTACATATAAATTTAATTAGCAAGTTAATAAAGAGAATATGCTTCTAAAAAACAAATATAAACAAAAAAATTAAATAACAGATAAATTTAAAAGCTAGATTTTAAATCTTTCAAAATATTATTCATTTTTTGTTGCTATGATAAGAATAACTCAAATAGCATGATATAAAAATTGTTAAAGTACAATTTATATGGCTGATATAATAAACAAATATAATTACTTAAATCAAATTGAGGTAGTCATAATTTTTAATATGAATATTTTGTTTCTTGTTCAATCAATAAGACTATATTAATGTCAGTACTATTAAGGAGCAAGTTAATTTTTCATTAATTCGTAAGAATAATTAATTGAATTTACTCAAACTAATTAAAAAATATTAAAGTTTTCCCTAAAATAGGTAAGTTATATAGTCTAATAAATTTTTATTTTTAAATTTTAATAAATAAGGGATATTCTTATTTGATCAAATATGTATTCACGATTATAGCAGATAAAATATACTCGTTTGATTATTTCAACTATATCGATTGTACTTTTCCCTTATCAATAATTAGTGTAGTATAAAATTAATTTTACTCATTAAGCCTATAAAATTTTGTTACTGAAATATTAATATTGTATTTGGAAAAACTAATCAAGATTATTACAATCTTAATATAATAATCAATTAAAAGTGAAGACAAAAGCAAATCTAGATTATGGAAGTAGCATGATGAACAACAAATCACAGCTTAATTCTCCCACTAAGCATAGTCGCAAGTTCTCGAACAGACCAGACCAAGATGACGACGAGCTCGATAATATGGTCGACGCCATATTGAATGATGATGAGCTTACTCTCAATTAGGTAATTCATTATGTGTTATTAATATTCTGTGTTTTTAGACTATAAAATATAGCCAAGTAAAAATATAATGAATCTTTGGCTAAGGTGACAAACACTCACCCCCCATAAGGTATACTTTTAAATTTGTATTATGATAGAACTCGACCTCCTGAGTAAACTTTTCTTAAGGACTGATTGTGGCTGGGTTTTAGTTTTCGAGATATCATACTGACTAAGTCCAAAATTTATATATAAAATCATTAAATTTGGCATTGAAAAATTTTTTATATTTTTCTTAAAAATATTAAAATTTCCATAATCTGATAAGATTTAAGGTTATTGGGAATTATTTTGAGTATAAATCGAAATTTTTATCCTGATCTTGCCAATTAAAATCATCATTTATCTTTATATATATTTTAAAAAAGGTTATCAATATATATAAAGATAAATGATGATTTTAATTGGCAAGATCAGGATAAAAATTTCGATTTATACTCAAAATAATTCCCAATAACCTTAAATCTTATCAGATTATGGAAATTTTAATATTTTTAAGAAAAATATAAAAAATTTTTCAATGCCAAATTTAATGATTTTATATATAAATTTTGGACTTAGTCAGTATGATATCTCGAAAACTAAAACCCAGCCACAATCAGTCCTTAAGAAAAGTTTACTCAGGAGGTCGAGTTCTATCATAATACAAATTTAAAAGTATACCTTATGGGGGGTGAGTGTTTGTCACCTTAGCCGAATCTTTAACATTCATAATTTAAACTTTTTAACAGCTGCAATTAATATTTGTAATAAAGCAAAGGATCCATGATTGTTCAATAAAATGATAATAAGATCAAAGATTTAGACACGAGTGGGACATAATTTAAAAAATACTCAGCAGTTGCTTAAAATTTTGAACCGTTCGTATAATTAACTAATAAGAATTAAAATGGAATGATAGGAAATTTAACCTCCAAAATCGGAAGTTAGATGTCAAAATTTTTTGAAGAGAAAAAATAGTAAAACTATTAAAATACATTTAAATAACATATACCTGTAGAGCATCTGGATATTCAATCTCGACCGTAGCATATATAAGAAAATAACGATGCAGAGAGTGATGATGACTTTGATTTTCTTCTAAGATAAAGCATGGAGAGAGGAAAATTAAAACATAGTTCGTTATAAAAGCAAATTAAACCTCCTTAAAATATTGATAATCAGAAAATAATACGGCAGTCTCAAGACTTCAATGTCGATGACCTACTTGATGAACTTCGTAACGACTAATCAGTTGAGATAGATAACAAGAAACTTTCTGTTAATTATCAAACAGTGAATCGATAACCTACTTTAGTCAAATAAACATCAAGAATCCAATCATGCCCTTCGGGTATTCCCTCAAAACAAAGTACAATGAATCGATTTGAGTCTGATATTATTGATTAATTCAGCAACTCTGACTTAGATATTTATTTAGACAAAATAAAGCGAAAGTATTGCGATGAAAAGCCAAAGACCCTGGAATAGATGAATAAAATTTATAGATAAAGAGATGGTGTCAGAGTCTATGAACTTTACATTGAATAGCAAAGCAAGCAATAATTAAAATGTTGGGTAAAGGGACTACCAAATGATGGAAGGTCTTTAGTAAAAGCATCCTATGAGCAAAAATCAGGAATATTTTGTGGATTTGAAAAACTTTCTTTCAGTAGTGGAGATCAAATAAAAATAGTCAGCGCGTCAGTTGAGAACACTTATCTTCTTTTTGGATTTAAAGTCAGTGCAAATTAATTGAAACACTAGCAAGATATAGCTGAGGTATTTGCCATAGAAAGTACTAATGTAAGACCTCTCTTTGATCAATATCCATTGGGTTATCGATCCTATTTACTAAAAGATTGGAACGAAATCGGGGTTCATAATCACAATTAATTCCTGACTTCTTCAAGTGCTTTGCCTCTAGGAAACGTTCCAATAGTCAATGAGCTTTATCTTGCCGTTAAAGATTTCAATCCAGAAGACACTGAACCATTAATTACACAAGAAGGAATAAAACTGTTAAATTTTAGATCAGGAGAAATCCTATAGATGACACTACAAACTAATTAAGGTGGTTGGTTCGAGGGATATAGAACAAACGACCCTGACTGTCTTTGTGGCTTAACACATATCTCAGCTGTCAAAAAGATCAACTTTTAGTGAAAGCAGTCAAAAATACTTTTTAAAACTTATAATGTTTATATCATTTAATTTATAATCCTAGTTCCAAATTTATAGTTCATAAGATTTATTTTTCCCTCAACTTTCTATTTTATTAAAAAGTTAAGAAAGTTGTTAGAATATAAAATGCTAAATTATAAAAATTTCATATTATAGATTTTTTTTAACTTTAAATTAGAATTAGTCATATAAATGATTAATTTTAAATTGATCTTGATTGATTAAAATAAAATTTTCAAATTAAATATTAAAGTAAAAATTAAAAAATTGAAAAATATCCATTCATTTATAAAACATAGAAAATAATTTTAAATTAATTTTTAAGAAAATTTTATTAACAGAAAAAATTCTTATTTCCCTTTAGACTTTTATTTAACTCCAAATAAATTTATAAAATATAAAAACCGAAACTTTGAGCTTAATCTGAAATTAGCTTGAAACAAATTGTTTTTATACCTAAATTGTTATTAATGTGAAAAATTAATCAAGATATATTTATTTTTAAGATATTTATTATTTATCAATTAATACAATGCTTAAAAATGTTTAAATTTTTTACATTCACTGGTTTCAAAACCAGTTAAACTTTATGAGTCGTCCTGGATCAGTACTTTTACAGACTTTACTCTATTGTGATGACGATGCATTTCTAGAAATCTGTTTGAAATTAGTCTAACTCAGAAAGAAATAGAACATTATTCTCTATTAGCCTTGTTTTTGGTTTTATCCACAAATTTTTGTTCAGGAAGCTAATTATAGCACCCAAAGAATCTTTTAACATGAAGGGCTAATTCTATATGGATTATTATCTTCCTGATTTTATGTCTTTGAGGATCTGGAGAATAGACTGCTTTGTACTGGAAGAAGTGAAATTTTCATTCGGTATGGAAGCCAATGATTATTAACACTACATTTTATCTTAATGATTATTTTGAGAACTGATCATTAAAGTATATATAAATTTAAACTTTAACAAAATTAAATTTATATGTGCCTTCTAAAAAAGTAATATTATTCTCTAAAAATATTTAACTTAGGTAAATATTAAGATCATTCCCTCACAACTCTTTCATATATTTATTTTCAATAAATTCTTTTGTTTTAATAGATTTCATTTGCAATGATGGTGCTATTTTTAGACCCCCTACAAATGTTTATAGATTTTCATAAAACCAAAAGAATTCATTTATTTAACATTTAAATGAAAATTTTTCAAATAATTAACAAATGAAAAAAAAATCATTAAATAATCTAAAATAAAATTTTTCTTAGATTTGCATAAATTTTTAAGGAATAGAATTTAAATTAACTGCTCTTAAGAAAAATTAAAAAGTTAAAAATTTGACAAAAATTCATTATTAATTTAGATGCCCTCACATTTATTTCATAACAAATGTTAAAATAAAATAGAAATTAAATTAATTTTATTTTTATGTAAGTCTCAATAATGATTAATTTGAGGGTGATTGTTAATATTTAATTAGCTAAATATCGCATTGTTAAAATACTTGAAACTATACAATTGAATTAAAATAATTTAATTTAATCTGGGTTTGAATAATTGATGCAAGATTAATGCAATTATATATAACTAGCTAATTAAATAACTAATATAATAGTTTTAAACTTTTTTATAATTAAATAGGTTAAAAAAATGAAATAAAACCAATATTATTGTAGGAATACATTCGATTTGGGAAAATGAATAAAAATTAAAATTAATTAATTATCTTCAGTTATGTTTTGGAAAATGTCTCCAAACCCTGACAATAAAATTCTCTCTGGATAGCGCATTAAAAATAAGACGGTGACTATTATTGATATAATGAATTTATCTTATCGACCAAGCGAGAAAAACCCTATTATATTATTTTTGGGAGTTAGCTCAAAATAAAAATATTTCGCTTCCTGGGATGATTCAGGAATATTGCCAATAGCAAAGTCCTATAATAATTCCGGGATCTACCGTACAATTGAATCAGATTTGAATTTTGAGTCACTTTGGATTTTATAACTGCCATGATTTTAATATTTAATTAATTTAATTTTAATTCATTTTCCCAAATCGAATGTATTCCTACAATACTTGAAGCAAGCATTTTTACGATACATTACGAGGATATTATCTCAAGATCACTTTGTAAATATTTGAGATTGTTCATAGATGATGCTAATATATTTTACTGCATTTTTTTACTATTTAATTATTCTTAAACAAATTTTAATTTGATTATATATCAATTTGTTAAATATAAGTTTTTTTATATAATTAGAAAATTTTATTCTAAAAAGAGTAAAAAATAACATAGTTGGCAACTTTAGTCATGCAGGTTTACATCTTTGGTAATAAAGTGAGATAGAATATTTTTATATCTATATCTATGTTTCTTATATATTCTGAGAAAAACTTGTAAAACAAGTTTCTAAAGTAAATTAATGAGTGAAATTATGTCTTAAATTTTAATATTCAAAAAATTGTGTGCAAGATTAATCTAACTTATTCTAACTTTCAGCTGAGCTTTATAAATGTTTATAATTGCTAATACCTTATTTTCGCAACTTTAATTTATACTCTTTTAGATGCTTATTATTGTTTTTATTTAAGCACAGCATCATTAAATTTAATTATTTTTACCAAAAATTGGTAAAAAAAAAGATAGGTCTTAAATCAAGGAAGTCAGATTATGTTTTATCTTGTTGATAGTTTGATCTTTGTATGATTTTAAACAAAAAATTTGTGTTTTTTTGCTATAAATTTGATTCACACTTCTTTTAAAAAATATCTAATTTATAATTTTTCATAGTGATCTTTTATAAATATTAGTGAGTTATGATTTTTATTTAATTCTAAAAATTTTTATTCCATTCACTCCCTGTTTCTAAAAATTTCAATATTTTGGAGATAAAGATTGATTAATTAAAATTGAAATCTTAACATTGCCTTTTGATAAATATAATAAAAAATATGGCCTCTTACACTACTAGGATTTAATCTATGCTTATAATTATAATACTGTAGTCACTTTTTCAGCTGAGGTATTTAAAGTTTATTTTTGAGTGTTGTAACATACATTTAATTTTAGTTATCAAACTGAATGCTTCAATTCTTTTATGAATATTGTTGGTTGCGGAGATGAGAATGTTTGCAGTGGATCCACTTCGTATAAAGCAGGAATGCTCTTAAAAGATTCTTAGGAATTAGAATAAATAATTAAAGCTTAGTGAAAAGCATATTTAACAAAATATTTTTGTTTTAAGATCATATGAGTCAATTTTAAAAATCAAATTTTAGGATTTGAGAATGGAATAAAAAAATAATCATTTTATATTTTTCTCTTTAGCTCTGAAATTACTTGAGGAGTTCACAAATAACAAATGACTTGTGAAATTCATATTACACGGCTTTTTAGAACTTCTAATTCAATATATTATATTATTTAATATTTTATTTTGAGTTGTGCAAAGTCACAAAGATAAGCAGAAACTTGATCAATATAAAACCCCATAGATCAATTAAGAAGCGAGGATAGGGGTTAAGAACAATTAAATTAAGAATTAATTATTATTGGCGTATAATTATAATGTTTGGTCTAATTATTAAAACTATTGGCTCGATTAATTGTCCTTATAAATTAATCCAATCAGGGTGTGTTACTTTGATTTTAGCCTAATTATTTATATTATTAGCCAATTATAATTAATTTTTAATCTAATTGTTCTTAACCCCAATTCTCATGTCTTAATTGATCTATGGGGTTTTAAAATGAATTCTTTCTCGAGATTAACGTTTTAGTGCTTTATCAAAAATTAAAAAAAAAAATGGCTTCATGTAAAATTAGCCAATAATCAGGTTCGTTAATCATCCTATAAGTATCTATGTTACCAATTTTAAAATCATATTTTTAATCATTAAATTTTTATGGTTGTCATGTAATCTATTATTTTTGGCATGTTCAAGAATAAATGAAAAATAAATATATATATGAATTCCAAAATTTAACGTTCTTACTGCAAAAAAATTTACTAAAGAAATTAAATGTAAATAAAAACTCTTAAATCTATGTTTTAAATTTCTTTTTTTATATAATTTTGAATTTTTCTCGTTAACAATATATAAATATATATAGAGATCTAGATTTCATTTTTTAATAATAACTCTAAATAAAAAATAAATTAATTATTAAGTCATTTTTTAAGTTTTGAAGCAAAATAGCAATTGTTTGTTATTATAATCTCATTTAATAATAATTAAACTGATTTTGTTTCTTTTTATAATTTATATTTATAAAGCATTTATGTGAGGATTAAATTAGCAATAAAACAGGTAATTATAATTTGCCATTATTATATTTCATTTAATCTATTCCTTATATTTGTAGATGTATAATCTGTAGTTATTAAAAGGGGTTAACAAAGTAAAATAAAAAGAATTAAGTATTAAAATCATTAAATCCATAATAATACTGAAACTCAATAAATTTAATTTATAAAATTAAAAATCTTTCGTTTTCATAAAATTTGTTATTAAAATATTATATTTCCGATTAATTGAAAAATAATCTAAAGTTCTTAAATGATAAGTAAAGAAATAAATTTTAAATTCAATCTTTGGTGCTTTTGCGGATATAAGAGTGTTTATAACAAAAAGTAATAATAGCCATTATCTTTTAAATTTAATTTTGGCTGTTACATAAAAAATGATTAAGGGATTAAGAAGATTTTCTTTTATTCCTAACTATTTCTTTTTTTACCTATCAAAAAATAATCATAATCATGATAAATATATAAATTAAGGCTACTCAAATTTTAAATAATTTTTAACATTCTAAATTTGAATTTGCGATCTACTGTTTTATAACCAATTTTTAAAGTGATATAGAAGCCATTAAAATTGAAATGTGCAATTAAGGCAAATTTTAAAGGGATTTTAATAGCAAAAAAAAAACGATACAATAGAATTTGTATGTTTTAATAATATATAAGAATTTAGAGAGTACAGTAAGGAGAAGAAGAATAAAAACTAAAAGTTAATCTTAAATCAAATAGATGATAATTTACAAATCAATAGTTATTTATAAAATTTATTGTGAGTTCTTGACATCACAAGTGACTTTGCACCCTAATTAAAACAATATCATGGGTATATATCTACTTACATTAAAAGGTCTATATTTTATTACTAAATAAAGATAAAATTAGGACAAACTTCTTGTCTCGAAATTATGATTAAAATAATCATTTAAATATTATTGAAAAATTGAAGATTACGAAAAATAACTCATATTTATATTATTATCAGTGTAGCATCATTTCATAAATCTTAAATGATATGTATAAAGTATATTTAATTTTGAAAAATGAGGAAAATCATTATTACTACTCGAGCGAGTTATCTCAGAACTAAAAGCCGTAGAAATCAGTTTTTAAGAAAAGTATGTTCAGGGGTTAAGGTTAATTTAGAGAAAACCTGCAAAAGTATATTCTAAATGGGTAATAAGTTTGTCACCTTCGCCAATATATTCAATCAAATTATTTAATATAAGATTGTTATTTTTTCTAAATACTTAGTTTTAGCGGGTACAGGATCGCCAATGCTATTCAAAACCCCAAAACCCCTGAAGTTGTTTGATTGAGTTTTTGATTGATAAAAGTAGACTATTAACGCATACTTTATTAGGTTTTAATAGGGTTTATGTAGGGGTTTAATGTTTAAATATTAGTAATAGTGAGTATATGCGAGGTTTGGGGTCTGTTTATGACAGTGAGTATATAGATTTATTGTTTAAGTTGCGTTATGGATGTGATGAATATAATGATAAACTCAAGCCTATCCTTAATTACACGTCTATAGCAAAGCTAATCCATAAATCTCCTGCTACTGTGAGGTCTCACTGTCTACTAGCATTGAATTTAAAGAGATAGCAGCTTAATTCTAAGCCTAAGAGACCCCTAAAATTTTAGCAGCATCATATTGACTATCTCATTAATGATAAGACTCTTAAATACTGGACTCACTTCTCTCTAGCCTAGAGACTGTGATGTTTCATCGCCAATTTCCTGAGCTTCATATATCTGCTTAATCATAGCTAAAATATATAAAAAAACGGAATATCTTACAAGACAGTCAATCGCATTAAGAGAGTGACTGACTTTAATGTTCCATTTTATAGACTAACTTAAATTATAGATTCGATTAAATGCAAAGGGCTAAGAGCATAATATAAAGTTCATACACGCTGATGAGGCAGTATTCACATTCAATACCTTCATATCAAGGTCTTGGTACAAAAGATATAGCAACATAGAAGCTTATGACTAAAAGGTAAGGTGTAAACTCATGCTATTCTTGGTGGAATAAGTAAAGATAGTGGCTTAGAGACTTATGTTATTCACCCTCGTTCTATAAAGACTGAATAATATATTAAGTTCTTACAATAACTCAGAGACAAATACGCTGACTAAGAGATTATTCTGTTCGTTGATAACTTATCAGTTCATAAAACTAAAGACACAAGGAAAGAATACAAAACACTAAACATAACACCTGTATTTAATGTTCCATACAGTCATCAGTTCAATGGAATTGAATCATATTGGGGATTATTGAAAGGCCACTACAAGAAACTTCTACTATATCACTTGATGCACGACTTGAAGATAGATACAGTTGATTTTATTAAGAGTGCTGCTAAGAGAGTCGCGATGATAAAGCAAAAGTATGCGCAAGAGAAGGGAGATTTTGTGTATATAAATAAGTTTTAGATTTAAACGAAAGAATAAGTTCATATTAAATTTGCCCGTAAAGGGATTTGGCTTATCTTTCTTTTCTTCCACTTAAGGCTTGCTTGGGCCCATGTTTCTTCTCTTAGTGCCAGCTCCTGCATCTATATTCATCTCGTCAGGCTTTTAGAAATCTTTGAAGAGTCTCTTACTCAATTAATGTTTTACATGGGACTTTCTCTCTCTCTGTTTAATTTGCTGCTCTCTTTTATCAAGTTTATGACAGTGCCAGGTTTTTATATAAAATTAGAAGACTATGCTTACTTGAGATGAAAGGATGCTTTTGAAGTTCCTACAGCCAGGAGTCACTTATTTTAATACCTTGGTTCTCTTTTTCTTCAGGAGAAATGCTGTAGCGTTTCTTGTGAGCTTCTTAAATTACTTCATTTAAGTACTCAGGTTTCAGAGTTGCAAGAACACCAAAGAAGAAGTTTCTCTCTGCCAACTTATTAGAGAGCTGTGACTTTGATGGAAGGTAGAGATCAACATCTGGATCACTCATAGCATCATTCTAGAGATTTGTTACTGATATTTCAGGGTAGTTAGGAATTTCAATCATCCTAATTTCATTAGACTTAAATGCTTTTTTCTCTTCACTCAGTAGGGCTTTAAAGAATGAAATATTAGTTCCTTCCTGGGTTTGCAAGAACAATCCAACTATGGTTAATATATTAGTGTTAGTTAAAAGTTTACCTTGCTAAACCAAGTACCTATAGAGGTCCTCTTTACTTCGAAATTTTCCTATTAAATCTTGAGATTAAATTCTCTTCATTGCATCATTCATAGACTCCATCTTGCTTCCTCTTTCTAGAAATGTTAATGAAATTAAAAATTATGGATAACCATTCTAAGTTTATTAAAATCTTACTACTAAATAGGGAAGACCTACTGGAGGTCAACCTTGAAAAGATATAAGGATAAGCATTGAAAAACTTGCTCCAAGTTTCACAGATTGATTTCCATTTTTATCAAACTTTCTCCATTAAATTGCTCCTAATAATGTTTAATTATTTTAGGAGGTCCTCCAAATTAAGTTCAAACTTTATTAGGAGTTAAATTTTAAGGTTAAAACTTAATTAGGAGCATATTAAATTTAAAATTGTTTAATAACTTTACCTCCAAATTAAGTTCAAACTTGATTTAGAGGACCTCCTATATAAACAAAACTTCATTAGGAGTATTTTAATTTACTAAAAAAATTCTCATAAAATATGTCAACTTACAGTCTTCTATGGTTATTTAATTTTCTTAAGTTCTCAGCCCAAAATCTACTAGAGTGCCTTATACTCGACTATTATAGTTTATCAAGGTATATTTAATCATTATTATAATAAAATACATCAACAAACTAAAATGAGCGCTAGCCTTTTGAGAAGAGTGGCTTTACTTGGGTAAAGTCAATAAAAACTATCATTCCAGCAGCCAAGAAAATCAGAGACCAGAGACGCTTGTACGAAGTGGGAGCCTACTTAAGAGAATTTTGACCAGTCTAGCTTTGAGATTTAAATATAAATTAAGTAGGAGGTTATCATAGAAGCTGTGCTAATTGAGGAAGAGGTTAAACAACCCGCCATAGAATATTAATAAATACCAGCCAAAGTTGACTATTAAAGCAAAGAATGCAATAAAGTTTTCCCTTACAAGTTAACTTAAAAGAGACACTTGAGAGATATACACAACGATATTCCAAGGTTATATATCAAGCATTAAAAGAAAGATGGGAAGTATATCTGTGAGTTCTGTGAGAAGCCATATTCTCATACTAGAGACGTCAAAGTGCACTTAAAGAAAAAGCACAATCAAAGTTTTGTCTTTATTCATGAACCTACAGGGAATAGATTCCTCTAAAAGAGAAGATCAAGAAACCCAGTGGAGTCTCTTAGATTTGAAGTCTAGAAGTAAGTTAAAATGAAGAAAGCAGTCAAGAACTTTCCAGTCTCTGATATCAATAAAATCATGGTTAAAATAGAGGCAATGAAGATTCCCATATTAAAAATTATTGACTTAGATTCTTGCCTAGAAAGCTACCTCACTCTTGAAGAAAAAATAGAGAAGAGAGTCATTACAGATGACTAATATGCTTACAAGATATATCCTTTCAATTACTTCCTTGCTGATGACAAGTTCCAAATGGAATTTGCTAATGAGTATTATGCTCTTTAAAAGGCAAAGTTAAATGAGTGCAGGCATATCATCTAGCTTGATGCTATTTTACTTGGTAAAGATCATGTAGCCTTCAGGCTTCCTTTACTTGAAATGACTTACAGAGAATTCTTATCTGACAATAGATGTCAGAGATAAATTAGCTAGATAGTATAGCAGATAGTTGAAGGAATTGAAGAGCTTCACAAGCTAGGTTATGTTCATAGAGACTTAAAGCCAGAGAACATCATGATGAACTTTCAGCCTCTTAGAGTTTATATTATTGACTTCAACAGAGCTCAAAGAGTGCAAGCCTCTGCATAAGGAAATGTATACGGCACTCCTGGATATTTCCCAGAGAGAGAGGATTGGAGAGATGGAGACACTTAATGGGATATCTGGACTCTAGCAGTAATAATAATAGAGAGCGACATGCCAAGAAACGATTACTATAGCTGCAGGGGTGAGAGAGAACTCGCTTGTTTTACTCACTTTAATTACTAATATTTAAACATGAAATCCCTACATAAACCCTATTAATACCCTAATAAAGCATGCACTAATAGTCTACTTTTATAAATCAAAAACTCAATCAAACTACAGAAAGGGTTTTGGGTTATGATTGTAAAGACAATTGATTTTAATTAATTGAGTTAATAAAATTAAATAAAATATAAAGAAATAAAGTTTGGTAAAATTTATTTATTTTTATCACTTAGGCATTTTTTAAAGTTATTTTAAAAACTAGAATGATTAAGTTTTTTCGCAAATAAATAAATTGAACTATGTAAATCATTTAAGGCCAGAATTTAAAGATTTATATATTATTTAATATAATTAAAATAAGTAAATTACTCTAAGAAATCAAAACCTCAAAACCCCTTAGTGAGGTTTATAAGTGCTTTGATTTGTAGGGTATAGTTGGGGTCTTATTGGGTTTGTAGAGAAAACGGAGATTTATTTGAATTTAATTAATATTTAATGAGTATTAGTGTACTTAATTCAAACAAATTTTATCTGCTTATATTTGTGATACCTCTTGAATTTCGCAGTCTGTAGTTGTTCTATTATATCATCCAATGATTATTTTGGGTATGATCGAGCTCTTACGATGACCATCTCTACTATCTTCTCAATTGCATTGCATATTTCATTTTGTTTAATATGTTTAGAAGCCAAACTTTTTGATTATTTCTCATGTTTTGTTCCAAAGTATGGCATACTTTCCATATCGCACTCTAAGATAATTGTAGCTACCGCCTAAACATCCCATTATACAGAGCTATTTGTCCATTTCTCTCTTATTGTGAAGTATCCTGGAGTGCTTAAAACCTTAGCTAAAGTCACTATCTCTTGTATAATTGCTCTGTTGAAATCTATGACTACTACTTTTAAAGGGCAGAGATTTAGCATTACATTTTCTGGCTTCAAATCTCTATGAACATACCCTAGATCATATAGCTCTTTTACACCCTTAGTCATTTCTATGAGTATCTCATATAAATCATCAGGATATCTATTATGATAGAGATAATCTCTTAAATTCATTTCAAACTTCTTGAGTCTTAATCCAATAAAACCATGACCAAGTATAACTCCGTCGAGCATAGCTAAGTTCTTGAATTATCTTTTCTAAAATTATTATTAAATTAAAAAGTTAATAGATGGGACGACGAACGAAGTGTACTCATCTTGGTGAGTTATTGAGTTTGTCTAATATTTGTTAAGTTGGATAATCGTCCTGTATACACTGGATTAAGCTTAGTAGAGACTCTCGAGGTCTTCCTGTAGGCAGTCTAGCTTTCTAATTTGATAAGGGCCATTTTCCCCCATCAGAAGGAAAAACTTGTCAGATACTGGTCACAAGTCAGATTCTGCTCAGCCTTAGCCTGATGAATAAGATACAAGTGATGTTAACGAGTCAAGTCGAACACAAGAGCATGATGTGAAAGCGTCCTGGCAGGAGTGAAACTACCTGTGTGAATTAACACTAACATTAATTATACTCGGAGAGCCCTTGAGCTCTCGATGTGAGTTAATTATTTTTATTATTATTATTATTATTATTATCTTTTCTAAACCTCTCTCAGTACTATGTATTCATTTGCAAACTCATTTTAATATTGCTCGTTCTCAATGAGATACTTGAATGGATATACTTTGTAAGCGAATTCATCAACAACTATAAATTTTACCTTGTTTGGAACGTCAATATTTAAATAGTTCTCAATACAGCTGATTATGTCAACTGCATTTAATACATGTATATACATTGCTCTCTCATATAAGCATGCTATATACATACCATTTGCTGGTTGGTTCATAGACTCCAATCGTTCTATCTCTTAAGTCTCTCCTACTGTTCTTTTTATGACTCAAGAGAGTTATTTTTTCTTTTAGCAGGTACTAGATTTTAAGTCTCCCCATCTTTAATAAGGAATTCGCTTAAGTGATGCTTTTGCATATGCCTTTTTACTTTGGCTGAGTGAATATAAGACTTCATTCATGTTGTGCACTAATATCTACCATCTACTTTATCATGGTTGAAGTAGATCTTAGCTCTACCAGAGTGTACCTCTTTGAGGTGCCTCTTCAAGCTAGACTCAATTGATATGAAATTTTAGCAGTCTTCACATTAAAATGTTTTAATTTTTTGTATTGGTTGCTGTTCCTTATCTACCTCGACCAATTCAAATTATGTTTAAACTCCCATCTCTGCGTACTACTTCTAAATTTAAACTTCAATTTAAAAGAACTCAGCTTCATAATCTAGAGGTCTTAGTTAAACCCCTTTTCAATATATATTACTTCTGATTTCTTGGAGGAGCCAAAGTTGAGCAATGATTAACCTGTTCAAGAGAAACTGCCTTACGATTTAAGTTAGCCGCCATGTTTAATTAAAATTTAAATTACTATTATTACTGAGTAATAACTTCCCCAGCTAAAGTATAGTTGAGCAGGAGTTTACCCTGCAGCAATGATGGTTGATTTTGAAGTGTTAGACATCATAATTATACTAAGTTTACAGATATATTTTTCTAATTTCATGCTTAATATTTTAAATATTGGTACCAACTGAGAATAAATTCAGGTTGGTACTGGTACCAATTAGGTTTTGAACCATTTTGGAACTTTTACATTAAAACCTCATTAGCTTAAAACCAGGTACTAATTAAGTTTTGGTACTATTAATTTGGTACCAATTAAAATTAAACGGAATTAGTACCAGTACTAATTAAATTTAAACAAATTGACTACTAATTTAATGGAACTAAAATTGATAAAAATGGAGCTCCATCTCTGAAGTTTGTTACAGCTTCTGCCAGCTTTTTTCAAGTATTTTTACCAGGTTGACCTCCAATAAGATGCCCATATTTAATACTAAGTTTTTTAACAGTAGGATCCAGAACTCTATGTATTAGAATTTGAAACTCAATAAGAAGAGAAGGAACAAGAATAAAATCTATAAGTACTGATATGAAGAGGGTTGAAGCTTAAGAATGATCTCAAGATTTAGAAGCAAGAAGGATCTCTATCGATACCTCACTCAGCATGGTAAGCATGTGACATATACTTAATCATATACTATAGTGGGATTATTCCTTCCAACCATGGAAGGAACTAAAATTTCATTCTTAAAAACTATACTCTTTGTTGAGAAGAAAGCCTTCAAAAACAATGAAATTAAGTTGATAGAAATACCAAACTAACGAGAGATTTCAGTCACTAATCTCTACGAGGATGCGATGAAAGATGAAGAGTTGGTAGTTTATCTTCCAACCAAGAAACAACTCTCTAACAAACTTCCAGAAAGGAGCTTCGTCTTTGGTGTTCTCAGCACTTTAAGAGAGAGTTATCTAAGAGAGATAATTGAAGAAGCTCACAAGAAACGCTACTCTATTTCTCCAAAAATTAAAAGAAGCAACGCATACTTATAAGCGAAGCTTTGATTGATAACTTTGTAGTGAAACCTGGAACTAGTATATTTCTAATGAAAGAGAATGCAAAGGTTCACAGAGAAAGAAAGTCGAAATTAATTCATGAGGTTAGCAAGAGGCTTTATAAAGATGTCTAAAAACCAGATGATATGAACATAGATGCAGGAGCTGACACTAAGAGAAGAAATATGGGCCCAAGCAAGCCATAAGAAGAGGAGAAGAAAGAGAAGCCAAACCCCTTTATGGGCCAATTTAATATGTGAATATATTCATTCGTTTAAATCTAAAACTTACTTATAAACATTCATTCTTCCTTCTCTCGCACAAACTGTCGTCTTATCTATGCTCACTCTCTTGCAGCTGCTTTGAATCAAGTCAACTGTATCGATGGGCAAGTCATGCATAAGACGATACAGCAGTAGCTTCTTGTAGTGAGTCTTGATTTAACTCTAATAAAATTCGATTCCATTAAATTAAGGGCTATAAGAAACATCATATACAGGAGTTATGTCTAGGTCTTCATAAGCTTTCTTAGACTCCTTAATCTTATGAACATAGAGGTTGTCAACAAACAGGATGATCTCTTGGTTACTATACTTCTCTCTGAGCTTATTTATGAACTCTATATACTGCTCTAGCTTAATAGAGCGAGGATGAATGACATAACTTTCTAAGCCTGAGTCTTTGCTAATATCAGCTAAAATTGCATAAGTGACAACCTTTACTTTTTAGTCGTAAACCTTTACTTTTTAGTCGTAAACCTCTAATTTATCTTACTTCTTGTATCATGACTTATTAATAAATGTGTTGAAAGTAAACACAGCCTCATCATCATGTATGAACTTGATATTATTAGTAATAGCTCTCTACATTTAATCATATATATAGTTTAAATTATTACTATAAAATGGCACTGTAAAATCAATCACTCTCTTCACTCTGTTGACAGTCTTGAAAGTAATACCATTTCTTCTATAAATATTGGCTTAAGAATAAGGAGAGATACGCATGTCAGGAAACTTTCGATTAAACATTACAGCTCGTTAGTCATGAGGAAAGTGTGCCCAATACTTTAAAGTCTTAGAATCACAGAGGTAGTCAATATGGGTCTTAGTGAACTTTTATTTTCTTACTGGATGTTTTCAAGTACCAGATATAAAATGCTAAACAGCTAACATGCAGTGATACCTAACAGTTGAGGCACTCTTGTGTAAGAGCTTTGCTATAGCTGTATAATTCAGTACTGGTTTGACTAAGTCTGTATTAATACTCGTACCATACCTAAGCTTAAGCAGAAAATCTAAATATTTCCCATCATATATATACCCTAAATTTCGCTAATTTCTATTTCTCATTTTGCAAATTGGCCTAATTTCTCTACTAACCCCAATAAGACCCCCAACTACGCCATACAAATCAAAGCACTTATAAACCACACTAAGGGGTTTTGGGGTTTTGAATGCTGTAAATAGTATATATTTAAATTGAAAAATTTACTAAATTCCCTTTTTTTAATTGGGTGATGTGATCAATAGCCACTTTTTGCAATAATTATCTTCATTGATAAATTCATTATAAATTTAATATGCAGGAGAAAGATAAATATATACAGAAATAAATTACGAAACACTAAGGTATTATTTAAATGAAAAAAAATAAACTGACAAACAATTTAAATCTGAACATGCATATTTACAAAAATAATGACACTAACATGAACGAATGATATGAAAGCCTGTTATAATATTTTTAACTGTCATGTTTATTATTTATAAGTAAATAATTATTTAGAATATCTTTAAATTTGAATCAAATAGATTAGACTAATTGATATTTAGGATTAAATTTTAATTTAAATTAGATAAATGGGGCACTTATATAATTATTCGAATGATCTCTCGGAGTAAATTATAAAGTTTGCATTGAACAGATTTACTCAACTTATTTAAAATAAAGTTTATACGATGATTTATGATTATAATATTAGTAATTTAAGTGAGTTTAAAAGGGAGTTTTTTTAAAAAATTTCACATAAATAGAAGCGTTCTATAGGTGTCCTTATAATAATTATTTTTTCAAGTTTTATGAAAAATATTTTGCGCGCTTTTAATAGAGTTTAATATGAATATCTCACTTTCTAGTCACTAACATAAATCCAAAGCTCATAATTATTTTTTTTAAAATAAATATTCTAGTACTACTTTAGCTGTATTTATTTAAAATATTATTTTATTTGATTAACTACTTCAGACAATTATCTTTTATACATTATTATTCAAGCTAAATTAAATTTTTATTTACATTAAATATTTTGTATTGATTAACTTACTCAATTTTTATTAATAAATATTTTATCTCTTAAATCTTTTTCTTTCGACTTAAATCTAAATAGTCAACTGTTAAAATGACAGATCAAATAGTTCTATGCAATTATTAATAGAAGTGTCGTTTATTTATAAAAAATATTATTGTTCAGAAAAAATGAACTCTTAGCCTGTTTTTTTCTTCACTTTTTAATATTTGTTTTGAGTTTCGTATTTTATTACTATTTATATTTTTCATTCTCTTTCATAAAATTTTTGTAATCAATTAACAAGGAAGACAGTTTTTACATACAGTAGGCCCTAATTTAATATAAATTACACCCCGTATCTCTAACTTTTGGGTATTTATAAGCCTTTATCTTAACACTATTTCAAATTTTATTTAAAATTATTGTTTTAAACAATAATGAACTAAAACAACCCGACTGAATATTGTGATGAAATGTTTCTGATTAGATTCACCCAACAATTCAATCCTATATATGTAGTTGGCATCAACATTACTTTTTACGCTCCTTTGTTAGATTAATATTCTATGAGCTATGATCAAGACTATTTATATAAATTACTATATATCATATTTAAAAATTAGATAAATTCTTTTTTTGAATCAAAATTATTAAATAATTTTAAATAAAATATTAAGAATAAAAAGAGTTGCAGTAACAAGGAAAATATATATATATTTTAATAAAATTTTTAATTTTTCCATTTATCACTTTATTATATATAACTTACAATTAGAATGAATAAATCTTTAATATCTTCTAAGATCGTTTCTGTTTATGTTAAGCTTTGCTCGGAAAGGAAACTTATAAAGAATGAATTTTTAGAAATTCCTTTTATTAGACACATTTTCTTTTAATAAGCAGACTTAACATTTTAATTTAATGAAATTCTTTTTTTAAAGTAGCAGCATAAAAAACTTATATGAAAGTTACTTTTAATTTGTAATAAAATTCAAATTTAAAACCCTATATTCAGATATTTTTGGTTTGATTTTAATAGAATAGCTTAGTTGTTAAAGGTATATAATTAATTTGCAGTTTTTTGACAATCTAATGAATCGTTTATTTTATTCAAAAATTAATATATTTTAAATGTTTGTCTTTTTTTTGTAACTTTTGGATTAATTTTAAGGTGTTTCCTGTCCAAAATTTAATGATATTTTGGATAGTTTTGAAATATTATTATTTTAATATTCACAATACTAATAAACCTACTTCACAGCTTAATTTACTACTCATTGGTTCACTTAATGCTATTTACTTTCTTATATGATGTTTCATTCTTTTTAAAATATTTTTTATATGGATTGAGCAGAGACATGACGCTTAGGAAATTAGAGATGAACAATACTGCTCTACATTCAACAATTTTCAATTTAATATTTCAAAGTTGTATCATTAATATAATTGACAATGTTATTTTGCTGAAAAATTTAAAGGTCTATTAAGTTTTGGGAAAAGTTGCTAACTTAGATTTAATGAAAACAAGCGGTGTTAATTTACAGCAACAGAAGCTTGTGAATCAGCCTAGCTACAGAAGAGTAATTTAAAATAAGTTAGAGTTACTCTTTTTTCTCATAATTATTTTTATATAACTTAAATTGCAGGTAAATATTTGCATTATATCATAAGCCAGCTTCAAACCTCGTGTCAAACTCTATAATTAATTACAAAACAGCAAATCCCCTACATAGACAAAATAAATTTCAAAGATATTAAGAGTAATATGCAGATTTTTATGATCAAAAATTATACCAACCTACTTAAAAGGTTTTGAGGTTTTTATCATTATTATAGTAATTATTAAAAGATCTCTAATTATTTTTATTTCTTTTTTATATGAGAGAGTCAATCAACAAGTTTTTGGTATATATTTTTTAATTTAATTTATTTATAAGTATCTCTAATCTAATGTATTTCTATTAATCATTAAATATAATTATTACTATTTAACACTGATAGATATGACCTCTGATGCCCGAAGTAATTGTTTTATAGTACATAGAGTTAAATTTAAAATTCAATATATTATTTAGAAAGTTATTAAATCAATTATATTGCTATTAGATTTTTTATGGATATTTAAAAAATCCTGTCTTATATTATATAAGAATTAATTATCAAATTCATTGCCCAATGAATAAAATAATTATTAAAATATAATAAAATTAAGTACTTAAAATGAGATCAACATTATAAGTATATAGTAATATGTGAAATATTAAAATGAAGTAATTACAAATAAGCGGTAGCATAGTGATTTTTCTTAATCAACATTGTCCTTTTTTGAGGAAAATAAAAAAAGGGCTGAACTTTATTATAAGTATATTTTTATAACTTTAATGATCAATTTAATTCAATTTTAATTGGAGGTCAACATCTTTAATTAAATTTTGCTTTTAATTTAAAGCCGCTTATCGAGAAAAAAAAAATGTTATTACAATAAAATAAATCATCCTAAGTTGTTTCTAATAATTATCATATTTATTTTTTGATTAAAAGAAAATTAAGTTTTAAAGTTTGAATTGATGATTATTATATCTTATTAAAAATATTTCACACGGAATATTAGGTCTAGTTGTTAGATTGTGAATTGCGAATAAACTTGATTAATAAGTAAATTACTCCACCCTAGAATTAGTTAAATTACTTAAGAAAATTGCATAATCATAGAACACTATTTAAAAATTTTGATCTAAATGATAATTATTTCTCATTGATTATTTTAGGTATCTATACATAAAGATTTTAAAACCTCTAAAATTTAAATCAATTAATTTATTTGGATTTAGAGTGTCAGATGGGTTAAAAGAAAAAGCTTTAAAAGGTAATTAGTTTCAAATAATATTATTAATAAAAATTTATATTTAATATAACATAGGAGTATATTATTAAGCTCTTTACTTAAATTTTTATCTAATAAATTTATAAAGATTTCAAGATAAATTTTATATAAGAACAATTACTTATTACTCAAATAAAAATAAATTAAAAATTGGAAGATTATATAAGTATGGAATTTTAATTTTTTGCTAATAGTTTTAAGGAGAATAATTATAGAATTTACTTAAAAATATAAAGTTATTTTATTATTATTTCTTGAAATTGTAATAACTTGTCCATCTATCAATGATGAATTTTAAAATAAAATATAGAATAGTTCATAAATAAACGGAATTATTTTTAATTATTATAATTTATGTCTACCTATTATTTATAATATGAAGTAGACAAGGACCTCTTTATCAATGTGGCTCTCTGTTTACAAGATATTTAAAGTAATTATATCTCGTATTGAACATAATGAGTTATAAACTTTAAACTAACAAAAAAACCTAATTTAGCTGACTAAAACTAATTATTTCTCCATAATTTAAAATTTTGATTAATGAAAGTGAGATTTGTTAAAACTAATATTGATATGTACATTGTGATAAAAATTAAAATAAAATAAAATTCATAATTCAAGGGTTGATTAAGACTTTCTCATCACTAAATGATTGGTTTATAAAAATAAATAATGTTATTAATTTTATATGACATTAACCTAATTAAGTTACATCAGTTGTCTGTTAATTAATTAAAAATTAAAAGTTCTTTGTATTAAATCAATAATCGTTTAAGTGCTAATAAGATAATTACTACTGTTTTCATTTTTCAATAATTATTATAAAAAGTGATTACAAACATATTTAAACTGTTTCATTTAAATTTAAACAAGTTTTATATTAAAAAATTATAAAATAGAAATTCTCTTTCCCACTTTTTGTAAGACTTAAACATCGGTTATGTTAGAAAGAGTTTTCATTAAAACGTTGAATTTAACATACCTATATACCAAGTTTATAGGAGACTTGCTATTGTAAATAAACTAAGATATTTGTTTATATTTCTGAAAATTATTATAAATCATAGAATTTTATTTTTTTAAAACATTTTAACAGGTAATATTACTTAGATATTATTTCGTGGTGTTATATTATAACTATTATGTAAAAATAATAAAAGAAAGTATACGAGTTAGTAATTATTCTTTAGAAATTGTTAAAAATATAGAAAATTTAGATTAATTCTAAATTTTATTTTAATACAATTTTTATAATTGTAATTTTTACAAAACATAAAAGTTTAAAATTGTTATAAAATTTGCATTTATACATTAACACTACCTTTACATACTTCTAGATTTTACATTAATTAGATTGTTAAATTTTTGTAAGATTTTATTTTAGTAAATATCTAAATAGTCTCTAAATTATATAAAAATAATTATTTAAAAATAATTTTTAAGTAAAAATTTATATTTATTTCATAATAGTTGGAGACCTTACCCAAGTAAGATAGTATTTCAAATAACAATATAAAAAATAGACAAATCAAAACTAAAAATTTAATATTTACAAAAATAGAATTTTAGTATTTACAGTAATAAATTATTATGTTTTATATTTGAAAAGAATAAAAATATATTTCAACTTAAATATGAAAATTGTTTTATCACAAATAATAACTTTTTAAATGTCATATCAGTTTTACTTTAAATTCCTATAAGGAATTTAATTATAAATTCTTCAATTTAAATAAATAAAATTTAAGCTTTTGCCAATTATCATTCATTATTTTGAGATTCTCTAGAACCTTTTAAATTGAGCTGATACGTCTTTTAATAATGCTTAAAATATTAAAACTCAAAACCCCTTAATGAGATTTATATGGGCTTTGATTTGTATGGAATTTTTAATTGCTTTATTCTTTGTTTAGCATCCTTTTCGCACTTTGAAGAGAAGCAATAATCGTTGCGAAGCGTATCAGACTCTATAATTATTGCTGTTAAAGCTAACACATCTTATTGATTAAAATTAAACAAAAATAATCGAATTAAAGATAAAAATCATAGATTTATAAAATATTTCAATATACACCAAAATCAATTAAAACATAATAATGATTCCAATACTAGTGGTATTAAAATATAAATAATTAATATGAATTCAAATAATTAAAAATGTCTTTAAGTATTTATACAATATATTGCTAAATTTAAATTCTTGTGAATTCATCTGTAATAGTTTCATCTTTATGATTATAATGCCAAGTTAAGTTAATTAGAATAGAAATGAATTAGCAAAAATTTTTGAAAATAAAAGTAACTTTTAAAGAATTTCTGATCTTAAATCTTTAATTTTTCAAATGCATAATCAGAGTAAAAAAGATTAATTCAAATAAAGGTATTATCAGATAGAAAGAAAATAATTTTATATTTAAAATTTACTTAGCTAAAAATAATAAGTTAAATATACTTTTACCTATTAATAGTTATCAGTTTTTATGTCTTAAATACTTATAAATATAGATGATATCAGCACTAACAAATAAAATGAGAAAAAAGTAAGAAAAATTTGCTAATTTTTATCCACATTTTTGACACCTCGATGTTTATTTACATTTATTAAAAATTATTAGAGAAAGTATGATACTATTATTAGTTATGATAAAATATGAATAGTTATAATTAAAATCCTCTTATTCAATAAAAATTGGATAATTAAAAGTCACTAATTCTCCATTCTGGATAGTACCCTTGAGTTCTCATTACAGTTCCAAGACTTGATACTTTCAATCTTTATACTCTGTTGAATCTATTATTGCTACTCTTACTGGTGAAAAGTTTATCACTATATTTTTTAAATTCAAATTTCTGTGAACAAACTATAACTTGTGAAGCTCCTTAATACCTTGTAAGGTCTAAGTTGCTATTTATCCTGGTTACTTATGATTCTTTTAATCTGTTATGAAATCTCTTGGGTAATTTCATAGAGAGGGAGTCAGAAAGCAACATGATTCAAAACCCCTTAATGAGGTTTGAATGTGCTTTGATTTGTAGGAAATTTGTTAGGGATTGGGGTTATATTGGGTTTTAATGTGAAATTTATAGTAAATGTATTTAATTTAATCACTCAAAATGCACTTTTTGATCGTGTGGTAGATGTCTGAAGTTCATCTTACTTAACCACAACTCTATCTGCTCTATTGATATGCCTGATCTTGAGTTTGGTTTTATTATTATTGACTCTGCCATTTTTTTCATTGATTGATATACTCTTGTTTTGTCAATAAATTGCTTTATTCTTTGTTTAGCATCCTTCTCGCATCTTGTAGAGTAGTATTCATTGCGAGGCATATCGCACTCTATTATTATTGCTGCTAAAGCCCACACATCCCACTAAAAGTCTCCATCTCTCCAGTCTTCTCTTTCTGGACAGTACCCTTGCGTTCCCATTAAATTCCAAGCCTTCATAATTCCACTCTTTAGGCTCTGTTGAAATCAATTATTGCTACTATTACAGGTGAGAAGTTTATCATTATATTTTCTGGCTTCAAATCTCTGTGAACAAACCTTAACTTATGAAGCTCTTTAATACCTTATACGGTCTGAGTTGCTATTTATCCAAGTTACTTATGATTCATTTGATTTGTTATGAAATCTTTTAGGGTCATTTCATAGAGTGGAAGTCTTAAAGCAACATGATTCTTGGCAAGGAGAATAGCATCTAGCTTGACTAAGTAACTACACTCTTTAAACTTTGCTTGAGTGATTTCTTGATACTCATTTGTAAACTCCATCTAATATTTATCATCACTTAAAAGATAGTTGAAGGGATACACCTTGTATGCGTATTGATGATCATTGATAACTTTCTTATCAAAGGAGTCTTCTAATATTAGGTAGCTTTAAAGAGAAGTATCTAGGTCAATTTAAGCAAGAACCGGTATTTTCTTGTATTGAATCTTGATCATAATTTTTGTTATTTCAGAGGTCATTTGGTTGCGTGCCTTCCTAACGTACTCTAACTCTCTTGCTTATTCAGGCACTACGACCTTAGAATATTCCCTCGCTTTTCTTTTTTTGAGAAGCTTCAGCTCAACTTCATGATTCTCAACTTCTATATCTTTCTTGTGAGCTTTTAATAGATGCTTCTTCAAGCCTCTTGTATGAGAGTATTGCTTATGGCAATCAAAGCAATCATACTTTCCATAAACGTTGTCATACTTTAAGCATACAATAGACTTAGCTTCCTTCTTGATCTTCATATGCCTGTATCAGCTTGATTTATGAGCGAAATCTCTCTCACATGACTCACAAAAATAGACTTCAACTTCTTCAGTTTGTATAGGAATTTAATTTCTACCTTTATCCTCCTCTCTGTTTCCCACACACTTGTTTGCCTTTTATTTTCTATTATCAATTTCTTATTTAATAACAGAGACCTCAAGTGATAGCTCTTGTAGTTCATTATGAGAGTTCATCTCACAGCTATCACACTTTTTATTGCTGCCAAAGGTAAGTCTCATTTAGTTTGATAAAAGTGCTGTTGTTTTTTTTTAAAATGTTAGCGCTCATATTTAAATTTGAATTTAAAATTATAAAACTGCCTCGATAACTGTGAGCTCATAAGAGAGCTTTGCAACCCTATAAGTTTTAATGGAGGATTTTAGAGTATTAGCCGAGAAAAAATGAGGACTAAGAGACGAACAAGCTCTAAATATGGGTGAGGAAGTAACAATTTTTACTATCAATAATAAGTTGATTATGGCACGTACCGATTTAAAAGGTTCACCTAATTAAGTACGTACTGCTTTAGGAGGTATTTTGTGTTTTTATGATCAAAATTAGGGTGCTCCTTATTAAGTACTAGCTTTAATTAATGCTCCTAATTAAGTACTAGCATTTTAGGAGCTGCTCCTAATTAAGCACGTACCAATTTAAATTTAAAAATATGGAACTATAACAATAGAAATTGATATCAATGTCTCAAGTTTGAAACCAGTTCTCAAAATCTTCTCTATATCCTTCTTAGAGGTTGACCTCCTATAGGATTCCCATATTTAATAAGAAGTTTTACAGAGGTATATAATTGAAATCAATAAACTTAAATTTGAATATAATTTCTTAAATCTGTAAACAAGATGGAGTCAATGAATGATGCAATGAAAATAGTGCAACCACAAGAATTGATTCAAAGATTTAGAAGCAAGGAGGATTTGCATCGCTACCTGGTGCAGCAAGGTAATGAACTCATAGTAGATAATCTATATTTTGCAGTTGGTTTGTTCCTGCCAACGATGGAAGGTACTAAAATTTCATTTCTAAGAGCAATACTTTGCGAAGAGAATAAATCATTGAAAACTTAAGATGTAAAGTTGGTAGAGAACTTATATGTTGATGCTATGAATGACCCAAATGTTTCGCAGTACCTGCCTCCTAAGAAGTAGTTGTCAAATAAACTACCTGAAAGAAACTATTTCTTTGGCATACTTGCAACAATTAAAGGTTATTAATTGAAAGAAATTATTCAAAAATCCCATAAGAAAAGGTACAGCATCTCTTCAGGAGATAAGGATAAACAAGGGATCAAGATAAGTGACAGCTGGCTATCAGAGCAGCAGAAGCACCCTAATATTTCATGTAAAATTTGTAGTTAAACTCTTTAAAAATCTGGTTCTGGCATCTTCTTTATGAAGGAATAGAGCAAGCTTCACAGAGAGCAAAAGTCGCAAACAAAGTATGAAGTTACAAAAGACTTTACTCAAATATTTAGCCTCCAGATTAAATGAGCATAGATGCAGGAGCTGGCAGTAAGAGAAGAAACTTAGGAGGAGGGAAGCAAGAAGTAGAAGAAAAGAAAGAGAAGCCAGCTCCCTCTAAAGAATTTTAAATGTGACTTATATATTCATTAACTTAACTACAAAACTTATTTATATACATTCACTCTCCCTTCTTTAGCACACTTTTAAGCCAATAAATTATCTACTCTCTTCGCTGAGCTTTTAATAAAGTCTACTGTATCGATAGGTAGATCATGCATCAAGTGGTAGAGCAGCAGTTTCTTGTAATGACCTTTTAACATACCCCAATAGAACTCAATTCCATTAAACTATGGACTGTAAGGTACTTTGAACACTGGCGTTATTCTAAGTTTTTCATAACTCTTTCTTGTTTCTTTAGTCTTATAAACAGAAAGATTATCAACAAACAGTATAATCTTTTTTCAGGGTACTTCTCTCTAAGCTGTTCTAAGAAATAGATACTGCTCTGTCTTAATAGTGCGAGGATGAATAACATAAATTTCTAAACCAGCATCCTCGCTAAAACCTCCAAGAATTGCCATTGTTTAAACCTTGAATTTCTAGTCTTATACTTCTATATTACTATGTCTCTTATACCAAGATTTCTAGATGAAAGTGTTGAAGGTAAACACAGCCTCGTCAGCATGAATGAACTTAATATTATTCTATTAGGCTTTCTGCATTAAATTATAAACATAATTTTAAGTTATTGTTGTAAAATGGCAGAGTGAAATCAATTACTCTCTTGATACGATTCGCACCTTTGTATGAGAGCATTTCGTTTATAAATGTTTGCAACAGACTATGCAGAGATCTTCAACTCAGGGAACTGGCGGTGAAACATAGTAGCTCGTTGGTCGAGAGAGAAGTGAGCCCAAAACTTCAAAATTTTTTCATTAATAAGATAGTCAATATGCTTCTATAAAAACTTTGACTTCCTCTATGGCTTAGAATTCAGCTATTATTGCTTTAGTTATACTGCAATAAGGCAGTGAGATCGAAAATTTGATGAATTTCGCTTTAAAAGCAGTGCAATTGACATATAGTTAGTGCTTGTTTGATTTATTCAGTGTATATATCACATCCATATCGCAGTTTAAACACTAAATCTATATACTCTTCATTATAAATATACCCCAAAAGCGAGTTATTTTGTCTCGCATTTAATTACTAACCCCAATCCCTAACAAATCCCTACAAATCAAAGCACTTATAAACCTCATTAAGGGGTTTTGAGGTTTTGATACTTGGCAAGGAGAACAGCATCTAGCTTGATTAAGTAACTACAATCTTTAAACTTTGCTGAAGTAAATACTTTATACTTCACCATTAGTAAGCTTTATTCAAAACCCCTTAATTAGCTGCTTTAAAGAGAATAGTATAGTTCTCATTGGGTTAGTAGATAAAAAACAGGGTTAATGTGAAATTAATATGCATTTAACGAATAATCAATGATTTTCATTTGTTGGTTGTTGTATATCTTGAATCTTGCACTCTTAAGATTTCAAGTAAGTCTTTTAATTATTACGTAGGAAATAATGATGAGCTCTCACAATTATTTTCTCTACTAAATTTTTAATTTATTCGCACGCATCTTCTTACTTTATCTGTTTCTAAGCTAAACTTATTGATTATTTTTTAATGCCTAAAAAAGTAAGATCATTTTGTCTATAAATATTGGCTTTAGTCTAATGAGAGATGCGCATGTCAGAATATTTGTGATAAACATCACAGATTGTTAGTCTTATGGAAAGTGTGCTTAACACTTTACAGTTTTTGAGTAGTAGAGGAAATCAAATGGTTTTGAGAGAACTTTTAAATTTTTTCAGGATGTTTTCAAGCGCCAGAATTGAAATACTAAACAGCTAAATAGCTAGCAGCTATTGATAAATAACAGTTGAGACACTTTTCTTGCTATAGCTACATTATTCAGTCATGATTATTCTTAGTCTATACTAATTTTCGTACTATACCTAAGCTCAAGCAGCAATTCTAAATAATTTTCATCATAAATAGCCCCTAAATTCCTCTAATTTCTATTTCTCATTTTGCTAATTGCCCTAATTTTTAAACTAACCCAAAAAGACTCCAACTATACCCTAAGAATCAAAGAATAAATAAAACTATTTAAGGGGTTTTGGAGTTTAGAATATGAATGTATAATTTTTTGAATTTAGAGGAAATTAAATTTAAGTCACTTCTAAACAGGTATAAGAGAAAATTGTTACGCCAATAATAAAATCCATCTTTTTTTTATTCTCTATCTAATTAGCAAGATTGTTTATATTGGCCACTTACCGCTTTAACTGCCAATAATCTAATAAATTATAAATTATTTTGTATTAATTTCCCCTTTTTGAATGTATTTTATATTTGATAATTGTATTTTTTCTTTATTATAATTATAATAATATTTTGATTTTCTTGCTAATATTTGAAAAATTAATCTAACAAATAAATATTTCCAAATTACTCATTAAAAATATATAAAATATACAATATAAATTAAATTAAAATAATTCAAACTTTATTTAAAAACGATTGTATTATAGTATAAATTGTTTTTAATTATTTTTGATTTTATAATCCTGTTTTCAAGGCATATAAACTAAATGGATTAGTTTCCTTTAAATACAATTCTCATTAATTCGGAAGCATACTTTATAAAAAATTCTAACTTTAAGGACCATTTCTTTAAATAGGTGCAGAACTAGGTGGGGATGGAGTTATATTTTTAAAGTACCATGGTCAGACTCAAAAAATTTACTCATCTTATCTTGTAATTTATTGTTTTAACTAATATTAAGTATTTTAGATCAGCAGAATTAGTTACATTGATCATTTTTCCGTGTTTGACATTAATTCTACTTCATCATATCATTTAAAACTCATAAATTTAGCAATGCAAACTTATAGCAGAGTTTTTCCTCATTCAATAATCTCAACACTTTAAAAATCCTACTTTCCTTTTCAGATTCCGAACAAATTATAAAAAACTAATTATAAGGGTATATATCTTAGCAGTTGCCCAAATTTTAAAATAAAAAAAAAAGTTAATTATAATTTATTTAATTAAAATACACCAAAATCATCACCAGAAACTGAATAATGTCTTTTTTAATTTCATATAGAAATCAAATGAATAATTTCTTCTTTGAGTTTAGAATCGAACTCTTTCATGAAATCTTTGATATTTTGAAATAATTAACATAAAATAACTTAAATTCTTTTATGAAAATATTTTCCAACTATGAGAAAATTTCCCATTATTATATTTATTACTCACAGCCAAGCAAAATCCCCTCAAACTCCCTATAATTATTTATTATGTCTCGAAATTAGTCACCTGAGCTCGTTAAACAATTTTAAATAATAGCGAATAATTTGTTGCTGATAAAAATTTCGAAGTAATTAAGTTATTTTTAAATGTTTAATACTGTTAAATATCGTTATGAAGGAGTTTGACTCGGAACTCAAATATAAATTATATTTTCGAATCACTTAAAACAAAAATTAAGCACAGTTTGATCACATTGAGGTCTATTGAGGACCCCGACACTTTTATAGTTTTAAAAAGTAAGTGACTAGCCTCTTTATTATAAATGTTCTTGTTCTCTGAAGAGCTTTATTTTCTTTATATTAAATTCTAGCATTCTCTTCCATCTTAAAATTGCTTTCGACAACTTGCTTTTCTTTACTTATCTTTGTACTATTTATGCATAAATATGTTCCATCTTTACCTCTCTTAAAATTAAGTTCAAATTTGAAAGTGATTTCCATTTCAACACATTTGGATTCAAATATTGATAATTACTCATAAAATATTTTGTTTTTAGATGAGTTTGGACATATCTTATTGAATAAAAGTAGAGTATAATCATGGGTGTCTTAACTGGAACATTTTTATGCTAATGCTGATTTTTTAATTGTATTCAATATGGAAATCTTAAAAGCCTTATCTATAATATAGGTCTAGATTGTGCTTGTATTTTAATTTTTTTCTCATAGTACCGTTAGAGTTACTAGTTGGATTACAGAGTAAAGTTATGTTTAACCTTCTGATCCTTTTTTAGTAGGTTTTCCAAAGGCTTTATAGTGAAATTATTGTTTAAATTTTGGGTAATAAAGTGGATCTATTACACTTCTTTAATAATTTATTTTTCTTAATTGATTATTCTGATTAGATAAAAGTATTCTGGGCTTTTTTTATTTTTGGAGTCATTAAGTTTAGTTTTATTCACATATTTTAATGGCATATTGTGTTTACATTATTCATAAATTCACTCTCTAAATTCATTTAATTGGAGTTTTGTAGAGCCTTAATAGGTTATCTAGCTGATTGACTGAGTAATGGAAAGGTTTGATATTTGATTGGTTCATTAATTTTTCAAATACTTGATTGCTATGTTTGCTTGTTTAAAGTTAAGTTACAACGGTTTTCTTTAATTTTTATCAGACTAAAAGTAGTTTTAATATTTTAGGTTCAAAAAAGGGCATGGCATTCAATAGTTTTGCTTCCAATTATAAAACGTCAGTTTTTTTTTTAAGAATTAGGTAAATTAATTATGAAGTTTAATTTAGATGTGCATTAAACTTTTAAAAGAAGCTGGCATCTTCCTTATTTCTGTAATTAAGAAGAATATACTTAAGATTCAAATTTTTCCAATCACTTACCTGAGTTTTTATTAGACTTAGATTTTTTAACTGGAATTAAAGGTAATAATTGCTTGGCCTTATTTATATTAAATTATTAATTAAAAACTATATAGAGTGTTAATTACCAATTAAAATTCAGTATTTTCTAAAAATTAGTTATAATAAAAAATTCGAATCTTAAGATTCGTACACACTTATGTTTTCATGTTTTTTCATGAACTTATTTTAAAACAGATGAATTTCTAGTTTTCACTGAGATTGAATTTGAAATATTTCTCTTTTGGATTATAAAGTGTTAAAAAATTTTCAATCTTTCATTATTAATTTATGTCCTCAATTTTGAGTAGAAGATAAAATTTAGAGAAAAATAGAATTTTAATGATTTTTTTGTCATTTTTTCTTGTTGGGTTAAATAAAATTGTTTCAATCATTGTGGTAAAGCAAATTTAAATGCAGCTGGCTATAAATAGATGCTTCAAATCGAGATCCTTAAATTAGAGTTCGATTGGGTTATCAAAGGTGACTATTTAAAGAAAAATAAAACCTTATTAAATACTATAAGTTATCATCATTAATAACTGAGTCTCCCTAATTATAAAAAATTTGATTTATGAAATTTTATGTCTTTAATATAATTAACCTAAAATAAAAGAAACCCAAAGAAATGTTGATAAGATCATCTAATATCATAATAAAATGAATTTCTATTAAGTATTTTAATTAATATATTGTTAATATTAAGTGATAGTTTATATACTAGCTTAATAAATAATAGGCTTTTATTTCACGTCACATTACTAAAGAATTTACCAACAAGTACTTCAATGTTTTCAATAGTTAGAGAAGATAATAGGCACCTAAATTAATCAACATTTCAATTTAATTTTTTATGCAAAATTAAATTACATCACTTTTATTCAAACTTAAAATGCTATCTTTATTTTATAGTTAAATAATTTATTTTATAATGGAAAAAGATTCATTAATTATAATTTAAAACAAAGTATAAATAAATTGAATAAAATTTCAATTTTATTTAAATACAAACAATTGCTAATAAAACGTCCATGAATTAATTTTGGGCGTATTATGAAATTTTTTAAAAAATAAAATAATATTTATATGATTAAAATTACTTTGGCAGATTATTTTTTAAATAAAGAAAGTAATAAAAAATAAAGATTGGGATTTGTATTTAATTTTATTCCTAATATTCAACTTTAATTATAAAAGAAATTCTAAAATACTCCCCCCCAATTCTAAGCCCTCATAACAGCCTTTCTTCTAGAATAAAAAACTTCGTTTTGCCACCTTCAATAAATCTTGATTACCTATCCCTGGTTCCACAAATTCGAGCTTACCAAAAGAAAGAACTCTCACATTCATGACATCGCCAACTATGAAGTCATGCTGATATCTCTAAAGCAGAAATTCTATCTTCATAATTTTAAACGGAGAATCGAGTGATTTCCCTGCAATACCCTAATCGATTATTCGTGTGTCAAGTCATTTGCAATACTGAAAATAAAATACTAGCTAATTTTTACGCTAGTTTCCTGCTGTTGAATATAAATTATCTTTATTAAAAATAAGGAGCCATAAAAGTTCGAAGGAAGAAGGTAACGATGCTAACTTCAGATGATGGGTATACTTTGCTGCTGAAGTTGCAGAGGTATTTATATGGCTCGATAAAACGAGACATAGATGTCAGATGCCTTAGAGATAGATCACAAAGGAAACTATCAGAAGAAAAATAAATCAAAGATGAAGGTAATAGATTTATCTAATCAGATTCAATCAAGAATAAACTGGTAAAATAACCATCAAGAATGAGGATTTGAGCTCACAATTATTGATGAACAGGCCTTTAATCACTTTAAACTAAAAAAATATATATAATGATGGTAGAATTTATCTATCACTACAGTTTTAACCCTAATAATGAAACAATGCATCATTCATAATTTATAATAAGAAAACTTTAAATTTATAATTAATCTATTAAACTAATACTAATACTTATTAAACTTATCAAAAATGGAAACATGATTAAAAGCAGTTTTATCTTTTTCTTCCTCGTCATCTTCATCCTCATCCTAGTCACTCCCCAGTCCCCTCCAAGTGTAGACTTGCGAAGCTTCAGTCTGCAGACACCCAGGTCCTTCCTGATAGGACCGCTAAAAAAAAACTTTTATTATATCTTTTTTGAAACTTACATTTTTTGTGAGTGCTGTTGTTCCACCTACGTCTGATTAGTTAGAATACCTTTTAATATATTAAGTTTTTGATTAAATTAATTAATTTCCTATTTTAAATCATAATTTAATAAATATGCAGGTTTTATTTATATATAATTTTTCTATATAAAATATCTTTTATATTAAAATTTAAATTTCCTTTTTTTACATGATTTAAACAATTTTAATCATTATTATTTTTGAATATTTATTAAGTATGTTTTATATTAAAACAAACATTTGAATTCATCAGAATGTTTGAAATCAAATTTAAAATATAATATGACCAAGTTTAGTGTGCAGGATCATATATAGATGTTATTATATGAATAAATTTATAACATTTAATATCCTAAAATTTATAATAAGATTAAATTTTTAATGATTTTTAGTAAAATTTACAATTTTATTTTCTAAACACTTTCTCAGAGATATTTAGTAAAAATTGTAGTAAAATTTTTACTTTTCATTCCATTAATTTACTAGACTAAAAGTAATATCACTATAATTTATAAATTAATAATGATACAATTGTAGACTATATGATTTTATTTGTATTTTCGATATGTTTTTTATTATTAAATTAAAATTTATTAATCAATACTACACAGAAATTAAGTGTTGCTTTATTTAATATTGATTCTCCAGGAGCCTATGCGGCGGTTGGAACAATAGATATTAATTAAGCCGCTACTATAGTTCCCCTTACATTCGCCATCTTTTATTTAAAATCTAAAATATTTCAATTAAATATCTATAAATTCCTATCTTTTAATATTTTCAAAATATATTAATGTAAAATAATTATTTGAAACTTCTTAAACTTAAAACTAATTTATTGAATAAAATTTATACAGATATAAAAAATGTAAATGATTATGTACGAAAGTATCAAATAATTAAAAATCAAAAATGAAACATTTATTCCATATATATAATTATTTTAAACTCAAAATTTTAATCATCTACTGTTTAAAATATCATTATATAATAATATATTTCATGAAAATAATTCTGTAAAGAAAATAATCAACATAATACATTGAAATTGAAGTATTTTTATTTGAAACGTAGTTAACATTTTGGTGGGATATATGATTTACAAATAAAATGGAAAAAATTTATCATATTTTAGAGTAAATTAATATGTTCTGACTGAAACGTCCTCCACCTCACTATTATTGAATTTTATCAACATTTATTCATCCTTTAAAATATAAATAATCAATATCAAAAAGGAAAAGGAGGGAGGAGTATTGAAGGATATCTGGAAGCACATTTATTCATTAAAAACCAAATTATTTAAGTAGCTCATTTAAGTTTTAATTAATAAGTACAGACAATTAAGCCATATTGCTAGTGTTTTTAATTGAATATATTAGGGTTATTTGGTTTCATTAATAATTTATTTTTTAAAGTGATCATATTAGAGGTTTAATTATGGCTGTGAGTTTTTAGCTTACTATTTAATTGCTTTTTAAATTTTAAGACATTAATAGTGAATAACTCAAACTTATAGTAAATTAAAAGCATAAAATAAATCAGTTTCATAAATTTCATGTCATAATAAGTTTCATTATCATCTTTAAGAATTTAATTTAAAGAAGTAGCATCATAATTCTAATCATAGGAGACCCTATAATTTAGATAAATTAAATTATTATCTAATTAAAGATAAGACTCCTTTACGACTTTTTGCCTGAACATTTTTAACTGCATAGGAGTTTAATATTGGGAAAAAAGTTGATTGTCTTAATTTTTCATTTTACATGACTTATTTAAAAAATTTAATCTATAAATGCAGAGAACTTAGGAGCATAATTTTAATTTCATTTACGTTGATAAATGGTTTCTAGATTAGATACTATTTTACAAGATATTAGTACAAGAGATATAGCACTTTTTTTAAATTAACTATCTAATAAAACTCCAAGTCAGTTATTTACAAGATTTGGGTGACGATAGAAATTAATTAAGATAGATTTAATTATTATAAAAATTTGGTTGCTTTAATAATTTATTAGAGGGTCCTGTAGTAGTAGTAGTAGTAGTAGTAGTAGTAGTAGTAGTAGTAGTAGTAGTAGTAGTAGAGGCTATTCTACTAAAGCAACCAAAATGACGAATTACTGAATTTAATTATTATAAATCCTCAACCCCTATAATATTACTTTAGAATCTCTAACAACCCCACGAATACAACAGATGAACCAACTGCTTTTCAATTTTAACGCCCCGCTCAGCCAGCAAGACGACCCATAGTTGCTGGAGGACCCATCAGAGGATCTACTGCTCGATAATCTTGAGTTCGACGATCCCCTGCTCACCAAGACATCTTTCCAACAGCGCCTTAACAATCTCCTGAGCAACATATAGGTATCTAATAGAAGCCGGGGAGCACTCTGACGAGTGGTTAGCAGTATTTTTGGCTCGCGCTCCACGCTCTCTTATTCGACATTAGTGGACGAGACCTTGAATGGGGTTTGTAGTATTGAGAAGGAAGATGGCGGCCGCCATATTGGAGGGTCTCACGATGATTCGACACATTACCAAACCATGGGAAATATCTTGGATCCCACCACGGATGTCTCAGCACCTCTATTAAGGTAAGATTCGAGCCTTAGTTGCTAACACCATATGTAGGGAAGGAGCACAACGTAACCTATTACCCAAGCTAAGCGATCAGGGGGCGAGTCCCAGCAATTATCTCAAGAACGCCTGCTGTCCAGATACCGTTGGCTCAGCCACCAAGCCAGTTGGCATCCTGAATACTCATGAGTAGCCAAAGGCACTAAACTCTTATGCCAAAGCACGAAGCTCTAGTGCATTGCGCCTAGCGAAAACTATACTACTCTAGTGCTAAAGTGTATCAGCATAAACTCTTCTAAATCAGGATTCTTGGCACCCTAGCCTATGACAGTCAAACTGGCCTGTTTGGGGGCAGCACTCTACATGCGTTGGCTTAAGGTCGCATACATTAGGGCACTCACTGCATGGAGCCGACTTATGAGGACTCTGAGGGTCGAGTGATTTTGAATATTCCAACTACCTGGCGTCATCAGCAAAAGTATTCCTCGGATAATCTTTGTCTGGTAAACAGCTGCCTGTTCAGTTATTTGTAACTCGCTAGCTCGGGCTGTGCTCTCTCGATCGAGGTACGATAAGACTATGGTGGCTTGCTAAAATCATTCGAATTCGCCTGCAACAAGCTCACTGTCAAATTCAACAATTTGAAAAATCCCAATGTGAAGTTCTCCGAAGCTTGATATTCTGATTGCCTCCCACTAACTAAGATCCAATTAAGAATACTGAGACTGTAGACAACATCATGAACCGAGCTGCTGAAAGAGACAAGAGTTCCCTGTCAATAAGCAAGGAAAGACAGAGAAGAGATAGCGTCATGAAGAGATTCAAGAAGGACCTGGCCATGCTGATGCAGAGCGCCCTCCACCTCCCCCCTCAGTTCCTGCAGAGATTCAAGACCGCCCTCACCAAGGACACCGTGGATTCGTTGATGAAGGAAGCATCGAAATTCAGACCAAAGAATGGAGAATGCGCAGAGATCAAGGACCTGGACCGGGAGAGGCAGGAGCAGCTCAAGACCTTGAGAGAGAGAGATTGGCAAATTTGTGAAGTGAGTTATGTTATATTAAGTTTCAAGTATTTTCATTTTGATTAATTTCTATCGTCTACAAAAAATTGTAAATAATAGCATTGGGGTTTTATAGGTTTAAAATCATTCTTTTTCTATTTGAAATAATTGAGGATCATTGTATCATAAAAATACCTAAGTTATCAGATCACCTTTAATAACCACATAATAACTATATTCAATTGTACTGATGACTTTAATTAACATTAAATACAAGTGCTATGTTTATCAGAACTTATGAGTTATTTTCAATAGAATAATTTTAAATATGAGGATTTATCTCATGCAGATTTAAAGTGAAATAAAACTATCTAGAAGTGAAATTATGCATTTATCAATAGGATTTAGATTTTAAGAGAATGAATAATTTATCATTTAATTGAACTTAATAATATTTGGCTTCTCTTTCTTTTATACCTTCTATGGCTTGATTGTGCCCAAATTTATAGTACCGCTTTTGCTTCTATATTTACTTCAACTTGTTTTATAATACTTTATAAGGTTGTAAACTTCATATTTTACTTAACAGTTTCTCTATCTTTATTTAATATGTTCAGCTCTTTCTTCAAAAGTAAATAGTAGAAATCTAAACTAATTGAAAGTTTCGTAGGATATTGATGAACTTTTTAAAGCTAACTGTACTAATTTTTATTTAATACTGAGTGAGTAATCTATTTATTTAAATAAATCCTATCAAAGTATAAATTTCCCTAAATTAAATTGATATTTGTTCCGACCGACAACCCCCACCCCACCCCCCACCCATCCCCACCCCACCCTATACCTGGACCCCATCCCCCACCCCAGCCCCATAAAATAACACTATTTCAATATGAAAAAAGTTATCCCTAGATGTTCCGACCGACAACCCCCACCCACCCCCACCCCATCCCCCACACCCACCCTATACCTGGACCCCATCCCCACCCACCCCAACCCACACCCACCCCCATAAAATACCCTATTTCATATGAAAAAAGTTATCCCTAGAGTCTCAATCGAATTCCTTCTTGACTTCTCGAACACATAATAATTATATATTATTTAAAAATGTCTAAATATTTTAAAAAATATTCTTTTTATGCTATTTCCTAATATTTTTCATTATTTTTTATATTTTTTTTATATAAATTAGTTTACACTAGGCATATATTTTTGTAGACACACTTTTCATGATTCGTGTAGATTTTTATACTATATACTCATAAAAATAATAGCAAAAGATAAAATATATATATTTTATTTTGAATTTTTTTGTTCCTTAAATCAACACCATTCGACATATATCCAAAAAATAGTCTTAACAATTTTTCAATTTTTATTTTTTATCTTTTAAATGAAATTTTTTACCAATTAATAATAAAAATTGAAAAATTGTTAAGACTATTTTTTGGATATATGTCGAATGGTGTTGATTTAAGGAACAAAAAAATTCAAAATAAAATATATATATTTTATCTTTTGCTATTATTTTTATGAGTATATAGTATAAAAATCTACACGAATCATGAAAAGTGTGTCTACAAAAATATATGCCTAGTGTAAACTAATTTATATAAAAAAAATATAAAAAATAATGAAAAATATTAGGAAATAGCATAAAAAGAATATTTTTTAAAATATTTAGACATTTTTAAATAATATATAATTATTATGTGTTCGAGAAGTCAAGAAGGAATTCGATTGAGACTCTAGGGATAACTTTTTTCATATGAAATAGGGTATTTTATGGGGGTGGGTGTGGGTAGGGGGTGGGGTGGGGATGGGGTCCAGGTAATAGGGTGGGGTGGGGGATGGGGTGGGGGGTGGGGGGGGGGTTGTCGCGTCGGAACACCTAGAGTCTTAATCGTACTTCCTTCTTGACTTCTCGAATGGTGTTGATTTAAGAAATAAAAAAATTCTAAATAAAATTTATATATTTTAATATAGTCCATAAAATCTTTTACTATTATTTTTATGAGTATATAGTATAAAAATCTATACGAATCATTTAAAATGAAAACTGTGTCTACAAAAATATATGCCTAGTGTAAACTAATTTATGTAAAAAAACACAAAAAAATACTGAAAAATATTAGGAAATAGCATAAAAAGGATATTTTAAAAAAATTTAGACTTTTTTATATAAAATATAATTATTATGTGTTAGAGAAGTCAAGAAGGAAGTCGATTAAGACTCTAGGGATAACTTTTTTCATATGAAATAGGTTATTTTATGGGGGTGGGGTGGGCATGGGGTCCAGGTATAGGGTGGGGTGGGGGATGGGGGGGGGTGGGGTGGGGGTTGTCGGTCGGAACAGATATTAATGATTTATTTATTATTAAGTATAGATAAATAAGCTCTAAAATTAAGAAAATTCCTTTTTTAATCTCATTTGTTTTTACTCAATTATTTTTCGTATTTAAAAACTCTCCAAAAAATGTAATTTACTATATTGTGTTTAATTATACTCATGTTATTTTGCTTGAAAAAATTTTATTTAGATCTATATTGAAATTATTTAAATATTGTAAGAATACATTCGAAATTGGGAAATTAATTTAAATTAAATTTATTATAAATCAAAATCTTGGCAGTTAAAGTTGTCCAATTTGAACGATCTTGGGCTCATTTGATAGAGAATTTAAAATTAGCTGGACTTTATTGTTGGCGGTACTATTTTATCGCATCCCAAGAGTGAGATAACTATACTTTAATGTTAGGGTATAATTGAATGAATTAAGATGCGTATAATTAAAGTAAAGTTATCTCACTCTAGGGATGCGATAAAATAGTACCGCCAACAATAAAGTCCAGCTAATTTTAAATTCTCTATCAAATGAGCCCAAGATCGTTCAAATTGGATAACTTTAACTGCCAAGATTTTGATTTATAATTAATTTAATTTATATTAATTTCCCAATTTCGAATGTATTCTTACAATATTATCTTTGTATACAATCTATATGTTTTATATTCTGCCTAGAATGGTTTTTAAATAAACTTCCTAGATGCTTTATTTCGAAATTTAGACTAGGTTGTCTTAACAGGCAGTATTTCAGGCGGCACAAACACATTTTACTTTGGTGGAAAGTAAGGAGTTTTAATTGATATTCCTGAGCCATATTATTTTTCAATGGGAGATCCTATCACAAAGAATTGCACAATTATAAGTTCAGATTTAAAAGTTAGACTGTGTGTATAAGGAAAGATTAAGATACCTTAGTAATTTAATTGCTTGCTTGCTTAAAACTAACTAATTGTAAGCAGTACTAAATATACTTTTATAAAATTTATTATTTTATTAAAGAAACAATCAAAATTTAATGCTTAAATATTAGGTTGCAATTCACATATATATATATATATATTATATATATATAATTATATATATATATATATATATAATTGACGAAAGCATAATCTTATTAAATATTTTTAAACAATATATTTTATAATTATTATTTTTATTTGTTTGAAATTTATACATTATTTTTAATATTTAAGAATATTTTAAAAAATTTGCTTAAATTAATCTTATGCATTTTTATGTATATTTTTAATATTAATATTATATTGTATAAATTAGTGATAGGAATTGATTTATTTAAAGTTAAATTTTGATATACTATAGATTTTTAATTTTATTTATTTAAATTAAGCTGAAAAGCGCTATATCTTAAAAATAATGAGATAAAACTATTTTTTTGTTATTTAATATAGCCATATTAAAAAATATTATTACATATTTATATAAAAAAATAAAATATTCATATATATTTATGTCCTGATCGAGATCCTCTTACATACTATCTCCCCTAACGCTTTTAGAATTTTATATTAAACATTATCATTTAAATTACTCATTTATTTTTTAAATTGTTAAATTCAGAGTTTGAAACAATTTTCATTAACATCACGCTAAGTTATATTTTATTTATAAAAAAACCTCTTTGTTTAAAATTACATGAGGAAATATTATAGGAAATTTAGGGTCTAAGTCGGTACCATATGAAAAAAAATTTTTATCTCAAAATTCTAAATCTGCACCACATAAAAAAATTTTTTTTTTAATTCAAAAAAATAAATATTTATTTTAAAGTTAACTTAATTATTATTTTGATAACATTTTTTAATTAATTATATTAAGAATTTTAATGTAAAGAAAAAAAAGACATGAAGATAATGTAAATACCGCTGATCAAATTATTGAGTTTTACAATTTATTAAGGAAATCAAAAATGTTATTGAAGCACTTTAAGATATTGGGATTCTTGAGAGATGTGAAATGCAGTGTATGTTTACTGAATATGAAACTAAGATCATGAAATGACACACCTGTGAAGAATTCAAATTTAATATGTTATTCAATAATATTAATAAAATGATGATGTAGAAAATGATGATGTAGAAAATGATAATGAAAATGATGAAGTTTATGATGAAGAATTTGAAGAAGAAAGCAAATAAGGTCAAGATGTTGAAATGTAAGATGAAGATGAAAACAACAATGAAAATACAAGACCAAGAAATTTTAGACATACAAACTAAATTGAAAGCTTATGGTTTTAACTTAAAAGATTTATTAAAAATTTTATAGCACAGTAAGCGATGAAAATTTACATGACTTTTTATGGAGGCTCTTCGGAGAAGACATGTCAAAATGAAATAAGAAATACCAGATGAATCCTAAGCTGAGATTTTTAATATATTATTAATTACTTATAACTTTTTTGAATGAAAAAGATTTTTTTTCATATGGTACCGACTTAGACCCTCCCGAAATTTACTTAAAATCTAATGATAAGAAATGACATTATAAATGAAGTAGTCCTATAAAGGCTACACAAATTTTAAAAATAGGTTGAGTAATAGTAGGTTAGAGAGGGTTTGAAAGGTGTATCTAGCAGAATATAAATATACTTTCTTTCAAAATGTTTCTGAAACTCTTTACTCTTCATCTACACTTTTGTAATACACTTACGCTGCATCCCCATATTACGAGAAAGTACCAGTGACTCTTCCAAATATTCCTTAAATGGCAGATTTAACAACTTTCAGAAAGTTAACTTTACCAACTGGAATATAGCCTCTTTATACTTATACTCTAGGAGATATTTAAAACATTTATACTAATATCTCTTTAAAAATATTATATTGTTGTAAAAATCTAATTATATAATCTTTTTTAGGTAATTTGCAAGCTTATTTTAATAGAAACAATTTTTCAATTAATTTTTTAAGGAAGTATTTTAAATTTGTTCATCTAAATTTATTTTAAGAATTAACTTAGTCATCATAGCTTAATGTTATATAAGATGAAAAATATAATCTTTATTCTATATTATTGGAACACCTTCGAGTTTTGAAATTAATAAAAAGTAAGTAATTTATTTATTAAAAACTGGCAATTAACTTTCTTTAACCTAGATGATATTGTACACGATATATTTTTAATTTAAAATGGGATGTATTTTACTATTGAAAGTACTATTTATCACTCTTTAAAGTTAATTAAATTCATTTTAATTTTGGATAACTATTAAATTTAATTTAAAGTCGGATTCATTTCCATGCTGATTTTATATTCTCTTTAACTAAAATCTTTTTGTATTAGATTTAATAAATAAGTTAGATTCCACTATTTAATTAATAATTTATATAATTTTATTAATTTCTATAGTTTGATAATTTTTATACAATAATTTTAAAAGTAGTTATTATGCATAGCATTTTTTATTTCTTATACACTATTTTTTCAACTACAAAGTCAGTACTTAAAGTTATAATTTTTTTCGAATAAAAATGCTCAAGCTTTTATTTTATTCGTTATTATTATTTAATGCTGCACACGAAAATCAATACTGGTACATTCAAAACCCCAAAACCCCTTAGTGAGGTTTATAAGTGCTTTGATTTGTAGGGTATAGTTGGGGTCTTATTGGGGTTAGTAGAGAAATTAGGCCAATTTGCAAAATGAGAAATAGAAATTAGCGAAATTTAGGGTCTATTTATGATGAGTAATATTTAGATTTACTGGTTAAGCTTAGGTATGGTACAAGGATTAATATAGACTAAGCCAAACCTGTACTAAATTATGCAGCAATAGCAAAGTTATTACGCAAGAGTGCCTCAACTGTTAGGTATCACTGCTTGCTAGCGTTTAGCATTTTAATTAGGGTTGTTGAACGCATCCTGCAAGAAAATAAAAGTTCTCTCAGGCTCATATTGAATTCCACTGCGACTCTAAGACTTTGAAGTATTGGGCACACTTTCCATTAGACTAACGAGCTGTGATGTTTCATCGCAGGTTTCTGACATGCGTATATCTCCTTAGACTATAGCCAATATTTATAGAAGAAATGGTATTACTTTCAAGACTGTCAACAGAGTGAAGAGAGTAATTAATTTTACAGTGCTATTTTATAGTAATAATTTAAACTTTATATATGATTAAATGCAGAGAGCTATTACTAATAACATCAAGTTCATACACGCTGATGAAGCTGTGTTTACCTTCAACACTTTATTAATAAGTCTTGGTATAAGAAGTATGATAATATAGAAGTCTATGATTAAAAAGTGAAGGTAGTCACCCATGCAATTTTAGCTGGTATAGGTGAAGATTCAGGCCTAGAGAGTTATGATATTCACCCTCGCTCTATTAAGCGAGAGTAGTATATAGAGTTTCCTACATAAGCTCAGAGAGAAGTATAGTAACCAAGAGATCATCCTGTTTGTTGATAACCTCTCAGTTCATAAGACTAAGGAGTCTAAGAAAGCTTATGAAGAGCTAAACATAACTCCTGTATACAACGTTCCTTATAGCCCATCATTTAATGGAATTGAATTCTACTGGAGTTAAATCAAGACTCACTACAAGAAGCTGCTGCTCTATCACCTTATGCATGACTTGCCCATCGATACAGTAGACTTAATTCAAAGCAGCTGTAAGAGAGTGAGCGTAGATAAGACAACAGTATGTGCG
>ARYC01002357.1:0-81719 GCA_000711775.1 Oxytricha trifallax
CTCGATCGAACACTATAAAATATATTTATTGTGTAATTTAACTTAATTCCAACATGCTCCTATAAAAGCTTAGTTAAAAAGCTTAATAAATAAAGAGCATTTAATTTGTTTTAATTGATCTGAGAAACATTTCCTCATCTATCTTACATTGATACATTACGACTATAATACTTGATATGAAGTTTTGTATATAAATAGAATCAAATGTTCACAAAAATACGATAAGTTAAATGTAAATATATTATAAGATCTTACATAACTTTTATGAAAAATTATAAAATATCAAACAATTAGCATAGCGATTATAGTAAGTTTTGAAGGGTTTATCTCCCAAATATCATTTAGATAATGATTTATTCAATAAAATTAACAATCATTTTTAGGTGATTGTTAGAGTGCTAATAACAGAATTATTTATCAACAAAAAATGAACACAATTTTAATACATAAATCGACTTGAAAATTGATATGAATACATCTGTGCTGGCTTTAAATGATAATATAGAAGACTTATTCTTAGATTAGAATAATTTAAAAGTTAAAAATGAAATTAAAAAAATAGTAAGACAAATAAGTGGTTGAAATATCTCCTACAACATCGATTAGTGCCAATAGAAGAACTGCAAATTCACAAAGCGATTATATATACAATTCTTAAGATGATTTGAAATAACAACCATCTATGATAATTATTGATAAAAGTATCAATAAGTAATCTTTTTTTTTCAAAACTGACCCTAGTCTCTTGAAATTTCCAGAGTAAGCTTTTTGAACTTATTTGCTTTAATCAATTTTAATAGATTGACTTTGATTGATATTAAGAATCCAAGAATTCAAGTTATTTACAAAAGGGAAATACACGAGTTGACAAAGGCATTGATAGATTTAAAGAAAATCTTAGAAGCTTGCCTTTTACATTTGAACTTTTGATATACATCTTAATAAGTTTTAATATGCTCATTATTTGCACTCACAAGATGTACTCTTAGAGAGAATTATTTCCAACATGAGAAAATTAGGTCAGTCTCAGTTAATCGAGGAATGGAAAGAAAGTTCATAGAACTCTAGAAAAGTAAGAAAAGTCAAAAGACGAAAAGGGATTGCCAAAGAAAAGTCTTAGTTTAATAAATTTTTCACTAATAATAATAAGGAAGAGGATGGGTAAACTTAAGTGAAAAGTAAGTTGGAGATATATAAAGATGGAGGGTATCAAGTAACTTCCTCTGATTTGTTATCTCCACCATAAGGAAGGAGTATTTCATTTATTGTAAATGTAGAAACAATTTAAATTACAAAATGAGATACGGCTTCGCAGATGAGAAGGATCTCGAAGAAATCAGATTCCTCATGAAAACAGATGCAGCAAAAACTTTTAATACAGATGTACTAAGAATTGTGTTAAGCATGCAAGAAGATTAATCACAAGTATAATTGCATAGCTTTTTAATGTCGATAATATAACAAATGCATTAAAAGGAAAAACAAATTTATGAAATCAAGTTGAAATTATAATATAAAGAGATTCAGATTCTTATAATCTTTATGATTGATGAAATTCACTATTACTATTTTATGAGTTAACTTTGAAATTTTGATTGTTGCTTCTTATTCTTGAGTTTTTTTCTGAGTAGCTGTCGGTTTTACACTGGCTACTGCAGCTATTATGCATGTATTAATTGAAATTACAAATTATCACATATTAAATATAAACAGAAGATAATTACTAATTCATAAATTAAAAATGGATCAGAGTGGAGTTTTGAAGAATAACGCAAATTGGCAACCCGCCATTCTAATTTTTATTTCAAAATTTTGACATTTTTTTATTCTTTTTAATAACAAACATATTATGTGTTAATTTCAAAGTAAAATATATAACAAATATCAAATAAAAGAAAAATATATTGTAATCACAAACAAGCACTCATCTTTTCATAGTGAAATACATGAATTTTCTTAAAATTAGAATAAAACTAACATACCTTCAATTGAACTATTTTCATAATAAACATAAGTTTTACACAAGAAAAAAATAATTCTGGAAAATGTTATTAAAAAATATATATATCACTTATTAAATACACAACAGTTGATAAATTTCAAGTTAATCTTGCTATTTTAACTATTTTGTGATATTCGCTTCAATATACGAACTCATTTATAACTATCATTTTGATGTCAGTTATTATTCATTTTTGTTTTATAATTTCCTGATGTTTTGTATTTTATAAATATTACTTGTTAGTGAAAGGATTCTAATTTAGGAAGTTCAATTATGGCAATTGTCTGTCTTAGTTGAAGGATTTACTAGTAGTTATTGCTCACTGTACTAAACTTCTTAGCATTAATGTTTTTCATGAAATAAATGATGGTGTTGAAGGGGTTTCTGGACTAATTTGGTCTCAAATAGTTATTCAATGATAGTTCTGGTCTGTTAAATTGATAATTTTCTTTGTTGACATGACTTTCTTTTAGTAATTCTTGAAGATTGAGTTGATGAATGATAGAAGAAGCTGCACTAGGATTTCCTAAAAATTTCTCAAAGAATTTTTTAAAAAATGACCCTTAATCTTTAGAATATATTTTAAGGGGGTTTATTTTTACCCGTAAAGGAAATTGATTTTTTAATTCAATTAAAATTTTTTATCTTATTTTTATTTGTACTAATAAAATACTTTGTTAATAATCAATTGATCAATAATGATGAATTAAAAATTAAATAAGTTTAAGTCATAGATGTAAGGCAATTTATTACAAAATATGCAAAATCAAACAAATTTATGACTTTTAAATAAAATAACTATAATTAAACTAATATTTAAGGATTTGTGGCTTAAAACTATCTCCCTAAATTTTGGTTCTCTGTGTATGTGTATAATGAGTAATCTCAAATTAAATTAAACATATCATTGTTTAATACTAAAATCAAACCATCAATTTTAGTCGTGACGTAGACGTATCTGAGTGAATTGACGTGCCAAGCCGTGAACTAGAAAAACTCCAAAAAACCACCTCGCCCCCCATTCCACTTCTCCCTGAACCGAGAAGCATACACCTACCAATTTTGGTTCTCTTATATGCCTTGATCACCTAAAAATAGTTTAGTTAATAATTTAGCTTATTTGATTGCATAAATGGTTTCTTTATCTCAAGATCATCTTGGACATCCTCGTCATTATAAAACATATTATATTTTAATTTTGTAGCATTTTAATGTAAGTATTTGATTGTTATAATACCATCTTGGTTTTGCTTCATCCTTTTGCCAAGATTATCATCTCTTTATATACATAGCATTATGAATAAACTATATTAATTACATCAGTGTTGTTGATAGCTTTTTTATCAAACTCTTCTCTGGACCTCTTGATGCTTAGGAGCTTATTTATCTCCTCTTCATTCAAGTTAGATGATCTTGTGATACTTCTCAATAATTTCAGTTTAAATCTGTTCTTTTTCTCCATTCAATTAGTTATAAATTTTCTGAAGTTTGGCGGTTTCTTCCAAATGTTAGATAAAACCCGTATATTAAATCCAATATTTTTAATTGATAAATTTACAGTTTAATCGCTATATCATGAACAAATTTATCATTTTCAATGCTTTTCTATTTTCGCAAAATGTAGCTTTTTAGGAATAATTTTTATAATATTTATTGTCAAAAATTTATATAATTTCAATTAAATTTATAAGTTATCTATTATATTTGTCATCTAATCCTTATAAAAACAGTTATGTTGATTTGTTGAATAAACAAATTTTTGCAATATCTAATTCATGATTTTATATCACTAAGTTAGTTCTATACTTTATAGGTTAATTTATTATGTTTTTTCTAAGCAAATTAATTTTAAACTATAGTGAAAAACAAGAAGGATTATTTAAGAGTCAAGAGAAAGACCGCTCTTATATTAGAATGAACTATTTTAACTAAAAATTGTAAGGATAAGGCACTACTTAAGATATTTTCAAGAAATATACTTCGGAATCTTCTCACTCAACAAGCCATATATTAAGAATTTGATAAGAAGTAGCTAGATTTATCGAACAAAGTTAGCATCAATTGAATACGACAATAAAAACTCAGAGAGGCAAGCTACTTTATAATAGGGAACAAAATAGACGTCTATTCTTGTATGAAAGAGCCGTAGAGTGCAGAATTTAAAATAATATACCAATCTAAACTTAAAAATAATACCCCAAAAAATCAAAAAATAGAACTTTATGAAAAGGAAGCTGATCCGAAATCCATTTTTTTGTACAGCAATAAATAATAATTAGATAGCATTGGCTTTATGTAAATAATTTAAGAAAGCCGTGCTCATTAATTATTTATTTTATTCAAAATAGAATCATTTTTTTATAATTAAAAGGAAATTTATTTTAAAAATTTTCTTTTAAAAAACTCAATGTTGATATATACAAGGGTTTTTATGATCTAAAATTTCTTGAATCTCTATATCTGTGCCTTAGTTGTCAATCTCAATCTCTTGATTTTTGTAATTAATCTCATCAAACTCTCTGTCAAGATCTTTCTAACTAGCAGTCAGAGAGTTAATGTTCTTCTCAGCTTCATCAAGGTCCACTGTCAAAACATCTACTTGAACTTTAAAACATCAACCTTAGTTTACAATTATTGAAAGCTAGCTTTGAGAGTCTGGATCTGGTACTGGTTTACGCCATTGCTGCTGGCTCCATTGATCACTAATTGAGAGTCATCTTAAAGATATTGAAACATAGTTGGGGTTCATTTAAGAATCGTTTTGAATTGCACTTAAACCAGTAATGCTCTAGTCTAACTCCTTGAACAATTTCGCATTGGAATTCTTGTTAGAATCCACTCTCTCCATCAAGGCTTCAATAATAAAGATCTTCTTAGTGATCTACTTGTTCTTTTGCTGATATCCATCTTCAACTGTCTCTAGTTGTTCATATATCGAATTAACTCATTCTTCTAGCTTGCTACTTTATCTTTAAAAGTTTAAATAAGTTGCTGTGCTGTTCATACTGAAGTTAAAGCTCATCTTTGGTGTCTGAAATTATCTAGATTGTTGACTTAAACTTCTCATTTTCTTGCATTATGCACAATGCATCATTTTGAAGTGCTTCATTTTGCTCAACTTAAGAAAGTTTTTACTTTTGTCCAGAAAAAAATGTGTTTTAGGATATATCAAGCTTTAGCTGTTAATTAACTTGGAAAGCATGACTCATAGTGTTGTCTAATGAGAATCTTATTTGAATAATTTCCTAACTTCTTAGGTGTGATTCAAAGGTTAAGAGTTTTTGCTCAAGCTCATTCTTCTGTTTTATCAAGCTCTCACTTAAATGCAAAACATTCATCATTAAATACGTTAAGTTCATCATGCCTTTTCTAATTATCTTGATATTAATTTTCAGCGAGCTCTGTTTTCTCTTACAATTCATCATACTTATCTTATAGCTCTTAATTCATATATAAAGAATTCAATAAAATGCTATAACTTATATCTTCTCCCTTTGCATAAGCAACTCAACCTTTTTATCAATACTTTATTCTGATAGTAAAAATGCGACTTAACAAACACAAGTTTACTATTTATTCTCTTCAAACTTATATCAAACAAATCTTAAATTCTCAGCTTCTTTCTCAATTAAACCAACGATTCTCAAAGCTAAGATTTCTGGCGACTCCTTTAAATTAGCATTGACAAAAGTCTTGATGTTCTTTGCTTTAACTCCAAATTTCAGAGTCTCTCTAGAATCTTAATAGTTATTGTTTAGTTAGCTCATTGAGCAAATGATTACTGTTTGAGAGTTTCTTGAGAGTGGTTGATAGAAAATACGAGTCAACTTGGAATCTAAGAAGTTAATGTAGAAATTCTTGGCAGCTTATTGATACTTTAAGCCAAGTTTGCAAATCACTGTCGAAAGAGCTAACAAATTTTTGTTAATGTTAATTCCCTCTCTAAATATGACACCTTCAGACTTAGTTTTGTTAACTCCTTCGGAACCTGCTAGATCTACCAGATTGATTTGAGAAATTCTGTTTATATTTTTCCCAGTTTCTAGATTGGCATCTTTTACCATTATGTTTATCTGAAAAACAGTATGACTCCTGGAACTTTTCTGGTTGAGTTTAGTTTCAGCAATAGCTCTTTGCTCATCCTCCTTCAACAAGTAGCTCATTGTGTCCTCAATAGAAGTAACTTCAAACTCTGAAAGTCTATCAATGTCCATACCTTTGTCTCTGCTTTCCCTTAAATTAAGATTTTTATTGTTGGGATTAAGTAGATCATTCACAGACTCATTGTAGATTTCGAGGTAGGAAACTTTCACATTCGACGATCTGATTTATATTTCTTCAAACTTGATGGTGATCTATCTCTGTAGGAAAATGGCTCTCCAAATCTCTGATTTAGGTTTGAGAAAACCTCAGTGAGGGCCTAGGGAATTATTACTTAGCTTTCATTTGTACCTTTTATGGTAAAATTTTTACTAGAAGCTGTTTAACCATATGCAAAGATTGTCACATTGAACCCTTCAAGTGATGATAGAACCAAATACTTGGACTCATAATCAAATATTTGAGCTGTGCTTACATCATCATTTACTAAATAGAATGGTACACAATCAATATATTTACTTATTAGATTTTATATAAATAGAAAACCCGATCTATAATGAATGAATTAAACTTGATAATTTAGCTTCCCAATAGAGTATTGTTCTTTAGTTTGTTATTGAGTTATGGTCTGATCATTGATTACTTGCCAGAATTGGTTTTTCTCATAAATGCTCTCAGCTAGAGTTAAAGGTTTTACCCTCTCAGAAACATGGATCTTGTTCTATAAATTTTTTAATGAGTTTTATTATAAATAATTGTTCTGAAAGCCTTTAGATTCTGTGAGAACCAATTTATGCATAGCACTGTTCAAATTCTGCTCAAGTTGATTGCCAGAATCATTGCTTAATAAAATGATATTTACCAGTTCATTTCATTAATTTTTTAATTAATTCTAGAATAACATTACAGTTGAAATTATTTGATTGTACGAAGTTTTCTTGAGTTTCTTAAAGAGATTTTTACATACTTGAATTTCAGATTAAAGCAAATAAATATTATATAGTTTGTAATTTAAGTTTATTAAAAGTAATTTAATAGATTTATTGTTAATAAAATGGCCACCAAATTCTGTAACAAAATTAAGCAAGTGTCTTTGCTTTACAAATCAAAGTAGCTAAGAGTTTCTGATATGATTGATAAGACTTATAAGCAAATTTAAGATAAGTCTCTTCTGAACTCATTTGTCACTGTACACGAAAGAGCTAAATTAGATTAGTAGATCAATGAATCTCAAGAAAGGCATGATAAAGGATAGCAATTTAATAAAGCAAAATATGATATTAATTAAAGAATCAAATTAATATAAAATGATTTTCTGAGTTAGATCGAGTTCTCATTGCAATAAAACATAATATTTTAGTAAAAGAGTTGTCAAGTACAGCAGCTTCAAGAATACTTCAAAATTTTACCCCATAAGTTGATGTTAAAGTCATTAAGAAGTTAAAAACCGCAGAAGTAATTATAGTAAGGAAGACTATAATATGGAAGAGTTAGAAATGGGGTAGGAGGTTATTGTAAGCTCTTATGATATAATTTAAAGATCACTTGGAATGTATGGCTATGATTAGAAGAAAATAGTAAGAAATCCAATAGATTAGGACTATATAGCTGTTGGTAGTTCTTCTGGAAGTACAGCTGCTACCAAATCACAGCAATCAGTAGTGTAAGAAATAATTTCAACTTTAATATTTGAATAGATCTCTTGGGACAGACACTGGAAGTTCAGTTAGCTATCCAAATCATTGTTGTGGGCTATATTCAATGAAGCCTTCTTATGGAAGGCTATCGAGGTATGGTTAAGCTCTATATTGTTTATCAAATGATGTGATTGGTTAAATTAAAACCCTAAAACACCTTGTTTATATAAATTATTAGCTCACAAAAAAAGACACGGATTAGTTTGATTATTCTAGAAATAATCCTTAAATTATATTAAAATATAAATAACTTTCTTTTCTATTCTTTCCTTTATGAAGTTATAAGAAAATACATTATGCTATAAAACTATATACTTTTATTAGGAATAAATCATTAAGAGTTTAAGTTCATCAATGAAGTAAAATAACTGTATTTATATAAAAGAGTAAAATCATTTTCATAAAGTGAATTGATAAATATAAATTAACATTTTATTGCTAAAGATAGCTATTTAGTTTCTTAAGCTTAAATACTCTTTTAAAAAGTTGATGTACTTAGGGATTCGAACCCATAACAAATACTATTAATGTCTTTAATCATACCCAACTTGCTACGTGTCCAATATTATCATATTCATTGATTAATATCTCATAAATAAGTCTTTGACAACAAATTATAAATCTCAAAAAGTTCACTTATTAGAATTAGAAATCTCTTAGTTTCCTAGAAGAAAAATCCCAGCCATTACTAGAACTTCTATAGTGAAATACTTTAGAATACAAACGAAAAACTTATTGTGTGAGAGATATTTTACCAAGATAGGAAATGCATCAACAACCTAATATGACAAAGTTTCATTAAAGTAACATAAATATGATACAAAAATAAACTTGAATTTTAGAAAACCTCCGATAAGTAAGTGCTCCAACAAACCCTTAAACTTTCTAATTAATTAATTTCCAAAAAATTAAGATTTAATTGTTTATAAATAAATCAAAAACTAGAAATATATATCTCATTTGATTTCTGTACTTTTAATAATGCCACTATTTTCATTCATTATTTATTCTCGGGGTTTTATTTAAACAAAAAATATATATTTCAAATTATTTTCTTATAATAGCAACGATATAAAAGAGTAGCTTATGTTCAAATTATAGTACAACTTTTTTTTAAAAAAGTTCAATAAAAAATCTTAATTTATATTCGTAAAAAAAACCATTATTATACCTAAAAAGTATTGCCATTTAAAATATAATATTATAAATTTTAATGACGAACAGTGTTGAAGATCTTGAAGCTATGTTTAATATCATGCAAGGAAAAAACTCAAACGATTCTAATTGCATTGATTTCTCTATAATACACATTATCAGAGATTGAAACAGAATAACAAATTCAGAGTATTCAATTGAGAACAAGGAACTTAGAGTATGAATAGTAAGGGAATTTGATATTAAAGAACTTGATGATAAAAATCGCAACATAAAGAATACTTTGCATTTATTTCATCAATTACTTTAATGCAAGACATTTTTAAGGATTGAAAAATAAAGATGGTAGACATTTCTATCCCGCTTATTAAATACGCTCCTCCTTTCTACTTTACCTTAGTCCTATAAGAAGCATCTTCAAATCTTTAAAGATATGATGGGCTTAAGTATGGTTATTAGATACCCATAGGCTCAGAAGAAAATCAATCGCAAAAGTAAGATTTCTATGATTATATAAAGTGAATAAATAGCGAGGCATTTGGATAGAATGTTAAGAGAAGAGTTTTATTAGGAAACTTCTTGCTTTCATCAAGATTTAGTGATTTCAATGAGAAAGTAATTAAAGCTTAGAAAGCCAGAAGATTGCTTAATGATCAATACTGCGAAATTTTTGAATAAAGAAATCTGGATTTCATTATATCTCCAGCCTCGATAGGGATAGAGCCACCAAAGATTGATGAAGTATTTAAACAGCTCTAAAAGTGCTACCAAAAATCCAGTTTATGAATACAAAATGGATTATTATACTGCATTGCCCAACTGTTTAGGCATTCCAGGAATCACATTACCAGCCCACGAGGACAGGCCAAAATATAAATTCCCTTCAAGTTTTATGTTGCAAGGATTTTTTGGAGAAGATTATCAACTATTAAAAATTGCTAAGTTATTAGACAAGGAATTAAGCGCAAGAAATATCAATGCTAATTAATGATTTCTATTATTTAAGAGTTATTCTCATGTCATAGAATGTTATTCATCATTTGATTGGTAAATACTAAAATAATCAAATAATAGATCCAACGTCCGTAACGAAGAAGATGGAAATATGTTTCAAGGCCTCGCAAGGTACTTACTTACCAAAAGCTATGCACTAATTACTCACATTAACTTATTAAAAAGAGTAATCTAGTAGCAAGATGACGAAGAAATTTTCAAGACGTTTTTCGAAAAATTTTCTCAAGAGATAATTATTCACTTTAAGAACATGACTTAAATTTACGTCTATATAACTAATTCTTTATTAGCTAATTTACAAGACAATCTGCCATTTAAATATTATTAGAATCATCTCGGGAAAATAATAAAATATTATATTTAAATTTTAAGATACTATCATAGTCGGGCTTCATTTGAATGATTTCAATCTTAACATAGTCAATGAAAATTTGAAATAATTAGTAAAACAACAATTTACACTTCTTTCTATCGAACAACTCACTCTCTCGACAAGAGTCTATTTCTGTTATTCATTTAGTAAATCTTATATAACTTTTTTAATTTATTTATCTGAAACCTTATGAAAGTATCAAAGAAAGTTGAGAAATAGCAAACTCACCGAGTTGATATGAATATTCAATAAAACAGGATTGATTAATCTTCATAGCACGGATCTATTGTCTGTGAGTTACCAATAATTCCTCATAATAAGTAGTATCTTAACATTTATTATTAATTTGTCATTATTATAATGATTTTGAGTGAATTAGACTGCTTTTTATTTACATTAATCATCATCAATAAGATTTATTGAATTTTTATAAAGAATTCTTTTATATTTAAAATGATTAGCGATATAATATACAATTAATCAATACAAATAACTCTTTATTAATAATTATTATTGTTATTGCTAAAGATGTCTACCTGATCTCAAAAAAAGCTCATATTTGACGACTTAGAGGTGAAACAAAAAACTAAAAAACATATCTATAAAAAGCGAAAGAATAAAAAAAGATCAGTCTGAGGTGGTTGGCACACTGACCGGTCCAGGAGAGGGACATTCCCCCAGGGACCACCCTGATAAAGGCCGCGCCCAGGCAAAGTCGGGGTCAGAAGAGGCAAGTCGGGACATGGGACGAGAAGACAAGGGACAAGACCCCCGGGAACACCCTATGAGAGGCACATAGGTTCAAAAGGCCAAAGTCGCTCCCCCTACTGAAGAAATACTGGACATCAAAATGAATATATACTGTAAGAAAATGTATTGGTTTTCAATTGGAAAGATTTGTTCGCACCTTAAGTACTAACTGTAATTGTCTAATATATATATATACGCTCAATAATAATAACAATAACAATAATAATTATATATCTAATACTAGAGATCTTTATTTCTAGTTTTCCTTTTCATCTTACCTTAAGTTATTCATTATCATCATCATCATCATCATAATTCTTTATTAAAATATTAGAATAAAAATAATTATAAAAAATGGAGATTTATAAATTTTAGGCCAATTTCAATTACAAATATTTTGGGATCTATACTTTTAAATTTGGGTGAAAAACATAGATAAGTTTTGCCTTATTTAAATAAAAATTCACTGAATTAATGATTTAAGTTATATGATAATACCTCATCAACACTCTGAAGCTGAGCTGCTTTTGATTAGTTCAAACTTGGAGACGATTCTAATGAATGGATTTGAACCTAAAAAAAGTTCGTGAGAAACGTCAACAATAATTACAAGCAAATCAAAATTGTGGGAATCTGCTTTCGTCATCAAAACGCTCATAGCTTAGGCGGAAAAACACAAAAAATGATCTCTGACGACAAGGAATGTTTATGCATTATTAAGAAAGAAATTACACTAATAGATAGCTTCTATAAAATTCCTGCCGTAAAGCCACACACTTTTATTATATATTTAGCAAGTCATGAAGGAGTTTGGATTAGAAAATACTAAGCTTCCAGGTCCTTTAATAATTAATGCAGCTCACCAGAACCACGTCCTTATAAAACCTCCAAATGCAAAAGTACACGGTAACTCATAGAGAACCGAGATAGAGCTACATACCATAGAAGTTAGAGTGTTCACATTTTAAGCACATCCATTAAAATGGCAATTTATCATTTTTACGTGTGTTTAAATCCAGAATTTTCTCAACATCAAATGAAAGAATTTGTGTTCAGTAAAATGTACAAGTTAGGCAGAATGAACGATGAAAGGAGAAAAAAATTATTAAAAGATTTCAATGATGACAGACTAGTTAATGGACAATTCATATTAATAGAGCTTTGTACATTCAAACTCAAATTAATAACAACTTTAATTATAGTAAAGAAATTTACATTTAAAATCTTAAATGTTTACAATTAAAGAAGAAATTTTCAATAAATAGATTTCAAATTTATTTATTATTAAATAATTAAAGTCATGATCCTGAAATATTAACAAAAAAATTTGACAAAAATAAAGTAATATATTAATTTATTTACAGAGATAGATTAATCATAACCAAAGTATATTAAACCATATTATGAAGAAAATTATTAGAATTTCATCAGACACTAGTCACTAATGACTAATAAATTCATGTAAATTAAAAAATCTTTTGTAAAATAAGAATATTTAAAGTTTCTAGATTCTGTTTATATAATAGCAAAGAACTATTAAAGATACCGAATAAATTTAATTATTAAATTTAAATTTGAAATTTCGGAAGTAAAATTAGGTCTAGGACCATCCATACTCGAAAAGAAAAGAAATTTCATGAATAAATGGCTTTGATTTAACATTTACAAGAAAAGCTAGAACTATCACAGCAGTGTCTCTAAGATTAATAAAATATCAATAAAACGTAATAGAAAATAATTTAGGATTTAGAACTACAGGTTTCTCAAAAGGATAGCTTAATTTTCGAACAGACTGAAATATTGGAGAAGATTACTAAAAGAATTGAGTTCTTAGGATTAGAGAACTCTAATCTTCACTAAAACCTAGAAAGCCAAATCTATAAGTAAGTTAAATTATAAGAAGAAATAGATGTGTTAAACTTTAAACTTAATGAGCATTTCAACTTAAATGGTTATTAAACAGATTAGCTATAAACTCTCTCTAATGTTATAGAGGATTATGAAGGAAAGCTTACTAATATGGAATAAGAACTTGAAAGAGAAAGAAGATAGGTGAAACTATTGACTAAATCAAGATATTAAAAAGATAGACATTTAACTGTATTAATGAAGGAAAAAGAGAAACTTCATAAATAAGAGGATTTGCTAAGTGGCTCTAAGCCAAGTACGAAAGGAATTTCAGCTAATTTCAATACTCAGATTGACAACCAAATAAAAACAAAATTTAGTATCCTTGGGCAAATTAAGCTCAAGGAAAATTCCTTAATAGAGAGCAATAAGTTAAAGGATTCAAATTGCGATACACTTTCTCAATCAAACAATAAGAGTATTTTAATGAGTGCTTTAAGTGAAAAATAATCGAGATTTAGTTAAAATCTCCAAGATATTGGGTTGATTAGAGATTAAAACGATATTAAGAAAGAAATAATTATGATGAGAAAGGATTTGAAAAAGCTAAGGGAAGAGACTATTGTTAAAGATAAGGAAATTGAACGCTTAAAGAAAGAAAACTCCAATTTCCTAAACATAAGCAAAAATAATATCGCTTTTTAAAAATGAATTAATTTCACAAATGTCTATTTTATGTGAATTATTAAAAACGATATTATAAATTAAACTTTAAAACTTGATAATAGACGTTTTATACTATTCATGTTCTAAAATGATTTTTTGGTCCTCTGACTATAGTAATAAATGGGCACTTTCTATTTAACCTAAACACTAATTTATTAACTCTTTATCATAAAAAGCTCTCTCAATCTATGCTAACATATATTAGGGTTAACTTAGGCACATCTTATCTAAATTTGATTTCAAAGGGTCCCTCAAGCTACCCAAAGTTTTTAAGATGTCACAAAACTAAAGCTTAACCTAGAGAATGATGTCCAAGTAATACGATTTAATTTTCACGATGAGATTGCTAGCCTGATCTTACCCCATTCTAATGTTCCTTCTTAATTCCTTATCTTTTACTTATTTTGTACCAAACTTCTTCCATCTAGCCTCCAAATACTGAAAGTACATTTGTACTAACGATTATTTTAGGATTCCCAATAAAATGCTTTTGTTTTAAAACTGAAATTTTCTCATCGTCTTTGTGTTAATGGACACATTCAATGTAATATTTTATTCCGTATGGTGCACAACAGAATAAGAACTGTTTAAAAGCAAGGAAAGCGTAGATAGTCTTATTCATACCTCTGATCTTTGTTCTTTTTTCTTCGAACGCTGAATATAAGTTATTATAAAGATTAGAGCTTGCAGTTACTCATATTATAATCCACACCGATATTGAAGTAACACATCATAGTTTTGTGGGATTTAAACCACTAAAATTTACATCAAATATTCAGATTACTTATGATAAATAAATATAGCATTTAATACACATAATTTTTATTATTTACTATAGAAAGTATAATACTATCTCCGTTAATGGATTTGATTGACTTTCCTCTGTAGATAATTTATTTACTCCACTAAGATTATATCCAAATGTTTCCTGAGCTTAAAATTCAACTTCCCTTAGAATTAATTTTTCTCTTTTCCCTTGAACCAAGCACTGTACAATATATTCAAGATTTTTGCACAATTTTCCTTCATCCTTGCTCCATCCTAGTGATCTGCCAGTGTCATTGCCTGTCCCAAATGGCATCCCTCTAAATTAATTTATTATAATTTGTCTGCAATATAATCATCATAGGGATCCATCACCTCCTATAATCGCAATCACAAAGGAAGTGCTCTTAGTTTTTTCTAAAAAATAATTTAAAATACTATTGTGTATAGAGATCTGAATGGAGTATTAAATACTTTTATTTTTATAACTAACTTTTACTATATTCTAATTAACATTGCTATTTAATTAAAATATTATTCCTCTAACTTTCAATTTAATTTACTTTAAAAAACTTGCTTTTATTTAAAATATATTTGTACATTATATATTTACTCTACTGCTTTGTTATGATACTTTTCCAACTATGGTATGACATTGCGAAGTAATATCAAAAATTTAAATATTAGAAGTAACCTCTCCGAAATTCATTCTTTTAAATGATTGAAATTTTAATTAAGCAACTTCGCTCCTTTATGAAACACGACTCCTTGGGTTAATCAACATCAAAATCTCATAATTTTTGATGTACCCAGCACAAGAGAGTTATTTTCTTCAAATTTTATTTCTTCTTTGTCTGCGCCACCTGTAGAAATCAGCTCTACAACGTCAGATGTTGACCTGAATTTTCAGGTTATACCATGACGCAAGTTTTTCGTGTTATAAGGGCAATAAATGATATGAAAATTTACTTTTTGATATGTAAAGTAAGTGTACCATTTATTTTTAGCTAAAAAGTAATTCCAAGTTTTTTTAGGTTCGAAATAATGTTTATTTATTGTACAACTATAGTAAAGTAAGAACTTTTTATATAAACCCCAAAACCCCATAGAGATAAAATATGTGGAATTTAGATAATATGAATAATTAATAGAAAATAACTTCTATATTATGTTTAAAATTATTTTAAAATCAATCAACTCTAACATCCATATATGATTTAAACTATTTATTTAAATAAATTACTTAATTTGCAGATGCAAATGTAATTTTCAATTATATCAGTAAATATTTACAAAGATAATAATCTAGCAAAATTAAATAATTTTAGATAAAAGTCCGATAGCTACCTATTTTTAAAATAATTATGGCATGATAAATATCATATAAAAACTAACGGTAAGTAGCTTGACTTGATATAAAAAACAGTAATAGTTTTAATAAGTAAAATTTATATATTTTCTTTAAAACTCTTACAAACTCTAACAAAATTATATTTTATTCATGTATACTTCTCATTCTTAACACGAAGAATTTTATTTTAATAATCAACTTACTATTGAAGTATCATACTTATCGTAACTATAATTTTCAAAATTTTAGATTATTAGAATTAGAAAAAATTGATTGAAATCTTAACTTGTTATATTCTTCAAAGTAAGTGAAGTCTAAAACACAAATATTTGCTTAAAATTTCTAATATGCCTAAATTTTATACTTTTGAGAAAAATAATTTTTACTTCATATTTATTACTCTATATGTTATCTCATGAAAAATCAATTATAATCTGAGAATACTATAGTTTTGTTATTTTTTAACAAATAAATTTTTCTCAATTTTTATGATAATAATTTTCTAAAAGAAATCATTACTTTTTATTTACTCCTATTAACTTATTGATTTTATCAATCAATTATTTTAATTAAAATGTCCAACATCATTACTTAATTAAAAATGTAGAAAGTTTAAAAAATAATAAAATTAATTATTTTTACTATTATCGTTTCACTATTACAATTAAAATTAAATTTATTAAATTATAAGCGAATTACATCTAATTAAATTAGATTATTCTATAAAAGATTAACTTCAGATAAAAATGAAACCTCTTAAGTTTTAAAAATTAAATATTTCGGAGAATTAAATTCCTTACAAGAATTTAAAATCAAATTTTTCTAACTATTCAAATCATTTTTTAGAAGCTTTTATAGATATCAAATTTGTATGAAGATCTTCATATTAACAAAACTTCTTAAATTTATTTCAAAAGTTAAATATGGTAAAGTTTGTCATATTATTTATCAATAAGAGTCAATAGATTTTCTATAAGAATTTGTAGACTTATAAATGAGGAGCAAAATTTCACCATCAAGTGGTGAAAAAATGCTCCTAAAATATGTTTACACAATATTTAGTAAAATACATATCAAAAAAACGAATGAGCTTATAGTACTAATGAACTAAAAATTTATAAAGAATGGGATGTTCTTTAAACTTATTTGATATTCTTGAGAGTGAAATGGCTTTCGATGGCAAAATTATAAGTTATTTCATCAAAGTTAATATTTAAATTGACTAATCTATGCACTAGTTTTATAATTTGTTAGAGTTTGTTAGAGTTAAATAATATTTACCTAAAAATAATTCATATTATTAAGTAATGTTTAGTCTTAGTTTAATAATTTAAATTTCTATATTTTGTGAGATTTTATAAGAGTTTGTTAGAGTTTCAATAAAACCTAAGACTTAAATTAATATTTATCCACAAAATATTTTGTGTAAAGTAGTCACTACAAAGTAAAATTAATAAGAATCAACACAAAATATGGACCAAAAAAATCAAAAAAAAACTTTATTTTTCCCAAATTTCTAATATTTTGCATCACAATCATCTATCAGGGACGTTCAATATGTGAGGATGGGGAATTGCGGTAGAATATATCTATGAGAATAATTATCCATAAACAAAAATGGGCAAATAAAAGACAACTTGATTAAAGGCTTATTATCAACTTATTATAATTTAATAAAAGCTGACACTTCAAGCAAGCTTACATAGTAAGTGGATTATAAAAATTAAGATCAGTAAAGCGTTAAAAAATTTATTATATAAAGAAATTACAGCGTAACAAAATAGTAGCTTTAATAAATTTAAATTTGGATTTATTTTCTATTATTTGAATGTTAACTTTTGTTAAGCTTTTACGTGGCTAACATCCCTCCTCAAATTTAAAGTATTGTAGAGGATCAACTGATACTTCTTAATACTTTATGTTCAATTTTCGTGTATTAATTTCTCTCTTTTATCCTTACTTCCTCCCATCAACAAAGACAACTTTAAAGTATAATTAATATAATAATAAAAAAGAGAAATTTTCATAAAATAGTGTGACATGGTATGGTTTAAATTAATGAGTAATTATTAAATAAGCTAAAATTTTTCATAAGTAAGTTAAATTTGATTTTTAATCAGAATTTTGAATAAAATTGGCTAAAGAGTAATTAAGAAAAGAGGGAATATATGAGTCCATTAATAACTTGAGTGATTTAGTAAATCTCTAATAGCTATTTATGAATAAGTCCAAGATATTCTGAATCACTTCCTATTTGCTTTATATCCTGAATGTTGGTCCTATCTAAGCTAAATATATTGGAAAATTAGTCTCCTCGAATATCTGAAGACTTATAGGCCTATTATTAATATAGAGCTTTTAAGCAATCTTCAAACCTTCATTTATGTAATTTATTAATTTAAATTATAAGTTAAAGTTAAACCTAAATATGTTTAATTATTTTGAAATGAATTTACAATTAATTTAAATTCTCTTAAGAGAATACATTTAATACGGGTCCATTTTTTAAATTGAGTTATATCGATAAATTCAATTAAAACCAAGTTAAAAATAAGTGCTTCTTGTAATGTTTTGAGATTTAATTAAAAAATTTCATAATTTCAATATAATATTATTTATACTTTTATTTAATATTCTAAGTCAATTTATTGTTTATATTATGTCGCTACACAACCTTTATATTAATTGTCTGGCCAGTCAACCTTTGAAATAAATGTCTTGCAATTAATATATAATTATTAGATTCCATTTAGACTTTAGTGATATTTATTAAAATTTAGAACATTATTTTAAGTGCCCTTATTAAATATTAAGGGTCCATTAATATCATTCCAGATATCAATTTTGCTCCCTATAAATACCATTTGGTTCTATACTTAATACAAAAAGCACAAATAACTTTAAATGGAAAAATCAAAAATATACTTAATTGAACATCATAAATATTAGAAGTTAAAGTTTGAATTTTAACTCATTAGCGCGAATAATGCTAATAACTAAATATAATATAAGGTGACCATACAATTACTTTAAAGGTCGTTTGGCGAGAATTATAATTAAAAATAAAATTAATCTTAAAGTATCGACTAAAACAAGAAATAGTAATGGTGAATTAAGCCAAGCTGCTAATTTGGCTTATATGAATTAAAGTCCATCATCGATTATTATTATTATTAATATTATATCAAATAGGGTTTTAAACCCCAAAATTAAGCCTAAATTAAGAAAAAATTACAGGCATAATGAGACTAGAACTGGAGGTCATTGCAATTTACTAAGCAAATATATGACAAATTTTGAAGATGTAAGCTTATAGAAGCAAGTCAGAAAATCTTGGTAAAATTCATAACTAGAGTAATCATACACAAAAAAAATACAAAATTTTCTACAGGTATATGAGGTATTACATTCTTAATTATGTGCCTTGATCTGTGGTCCATTATATTCAAATTCTTAAATATAAATTAAATTTAAATTATTTTTCAATAATTTTAGCTTACTAACATTAAAAACCCTAGAACCCTTTAAGTAGTTTGATTGAGTTTTTGATTGATAAAAGTAGCATATTAGTGCATACTCTATTAGGGTTTTAATAGGGTTTATGTAGGGGTTTAATGTTTAAATATTAGTATTTTAAGTGAGTATATGCGAGGTTTGGGGTCAGTTTATGACAGTGAGTATATAGATTTATTGTTTAAGTTGCGATATGGATGTGATGAATATAGTGAATAACTCAAGCCTGTTCTGAATTATACGTCTATAGCAAGGCTACTCCATAAATCTCCAGCAACTGTGAGGTCTCACTGTCTATTAGCATTGAATTTAAAGAGATGGCATCTTAATTCTAAGCCTAAAAGACCTCTAAAATTTTAGCAGCATCATATTGACTATCTTATTAATGATAAGACTCTTAAATACTGGGCTCATTTCTCTCTAGCCTAGAGGGCTGTGATGTTTCATCGCCAATTTCTTGAGCTTCACATATCTGCTTAATCGATAGCTAACATATAAAAAAAAAGGGAATATCTTACAAGACAGTAAATCGCATTAAGAGAGTGATTGACTTTAATGTTCCATTTTATAAGACTAATTTAAAATATATTTTCGATTAAATGCAGAGGTCTTAAGAGCATAATATAAAGTTCATACACGCAGATGAAGCTCTATTTACATTCAATACCTTTGTATCAAGGTCTTGGTACAAGAGGTATAGTAATATAGAAGTATATGACTAAAAGGTTAAGGTGTAAACTCATGCTATTCTTGGTGGAATAAGTGAAGATAGTGGCCTCGAGACTTATGTTATTCACCCTCGTTCTATAAAGACTGAATAATATATTAAGTTCTTGCAATAACTCAGAGATAAGTACGCTGACTAAGAGATTATTCTATTCGTTGATAACTTGTCAGTTCATAAAACTAAAGACTCAAGGAAGGAATATGAAAGGCTAAATATAACACCTGTATTTAATGTTCCTTACAGCCCTTAGTTCAATGGAATTGAATTATATTGGGGGTTATTGAAAGGCCACTACAAGAAACTTCTACTATATCACTTGATGCACGACTTGAAGATAGATACAGTCGATTTTATTAAGAGTGCTGCTAAGAGAGTCAGCGATGATAAAGCTAAAGTATGCGCAAGAGAAGGGAGATTTTGTGTATATAAATAAGTTTTAGATTTAAACGAATGAATAAGTTCACATATTAAATTTGCCCGTAAAGGGATTTGGCTTCTCTTTCTTTTCTTCCTCTTAATGCTTGCTTGGGCCCATGTTTCTTCTCTTAGTGCCAGCCCCTGCATCTATGTTCATCTCGTCTGGCTTTTAGAAATCTTTGAAGAGTCTCTTACTCAATTCATGCTTTACTTGAGACTTTCTCTCTCTGTTTAATTTGCTGCGCTCTTTCATCAAGTATATAGCAGTACCAGGTTTTTCTATAAAGTTAGAAGACTAAGCTTACTTGAGATGAAAGGATGCTTTTAAAGTTCCTACAGCCAGGTATCACTTATTTTAATACCTTGCTTCTCTTTTTCTTCAGGAGAGATGCTGTATCGTTTCTTGTGAGCTTCTTAAATAACTTCATTTAAGTACTCAGGTTTCAGAGTTGCAAGAACACCAAAGAAGAAGTTTCTCTCTGGCAACTTATTAGAGAGCTGTAGCTTTGATGGAAGGTAGAGAGCTACGTCCGGATCACTCATAGCATCGTCATATAGGTTTGTCGCTGATATTTCAGGGTAGTTAGGTATCTCTATCATCTTTATTTCATTAGTCTTAAAAGCTTTTTTCTTTTCACTTAGCAATGCTTTTAAGAATGAGATTTTTGTTCCTTCCTAGGTTGGTATGAGCAATCCTACAATCGTTAATATATTAGTATTAGTTAAAAGTTTACCTTGATAAACCAAGTATCTATAGAGGTCCTCTTTACTTCGAAATTTTCCTATTAAATCATGAGATTAAATTCTCTTCATTTCATCATTCATAGATTCTATCTTGCTTCCTCTTTCTAGAAATGTTAATGAAATTTATTATTATGGATATCAATTCTAAGTTTAATAAAATCTTACTACTAAATATGGAGGACCTACTGGAGGTCAGCCTTGAAAAGGTATTCGGAGAAAACTTTAAAAAAATTGCTCCAAGTTTCACAAGATTGATTTCCATTTTTATCAATCTATCACCATTAAATTGCGCTAATAATGTTTAATTATTTAAGGAGGTCCTCCAAATTAAGTTCAAACTTTATTAGGAGTTAAATTTTAAGGTTAAAACTTAATTAGGAGCATATTAAATTTAAAAATGTTTAATAACTTTACCTCCAAATTAAGTTCAAACTTGATTTGGAGGACCTCCTAGAGAAACAAAACTTCATTAGGAGTATTTTAATTTACTAAAACGAATAAAATTCTCATAAAATATGTCAACTTACAGTCTTTTATGATTAATTAATTTTCTTTCCTCTCAGCAAAGAATCTACCAAAGTGCCCTATACTCTCCTGTTATAGTATACATAGGTGAATTTTATTATTATAATAAAATTTATCAGCAAACTAAAATGAGCGCTAACCTGTTGAGAAGAGCGGCATTACTTGGGTAAAGTCAATAAAAGTTATCATTCCAGCAACCAAGAATAATAGAGACCAGAGACGCTTGTACTCAGTGGGAGCCTACTTATGACAACTTTGACCAGTCTAGCTTTGAGATTTAAATATAAGTTAAGTAGGAGGTTATCAAAGAAGCTTTGCAAATTGAGGAGGAGATTAAACAACCAGCCATAGAGCATTAATAAATACCAGCCAAAGTTGACTATTAATGCAAAAAATGCAATAAAATTTTCCCTTACAAGTCAACTTATAAGAGACACTTGAGAGATTTACACAACGATATGCCAAGGTTATATCTCAAGCATTAAAAGAAAGAAGGTAAGTATGCTTTGAGTTCTGTGAGAAGCCATATTCTCATACTAGAGACCTCAAAGTACACTTAAAGAAAAAGCACAATCAAAGTTTTGGGGGGGGTAAGTTTCCTGCCCCAAAATTTTATATGCACCCAAGGGGGTAAGTTTCCTGCCCCCAAAAAGGTAGTTTCCTGCCCCATACATAAAAATATCCAATTTTTATAATTTTCAAAGAATCTTAATCATCAATTACGATGCAGTTTTTTTTTTAATTTAGCTTCAAATATCATTTCTACCTTGATAATCAATTTAAAATTTAATGAAAATTACATTAATTATTAAAAAAAAACACTTATTTTAGCCTTGTCAATAATATATAATTTGATAAAGATTAATTATGTACCTTGAAAATTATATAATAATAAATGTTGTATAGTACATGGTTATGGTTATGGTTATTAAAATTGAAATTTATTTGTTTCTATTAAATTTATTGCAAAAAACCTAAAATTTTATGTTGGGGCAGGAAACTTCCCCCCCCCCAAAGTTTTGTCTTTATTCATGAACCTACAGGGAATAGATTCCTCTAAAAGATAAGATCAAGAAACCCAATGGAGTCTCTTTGAGTTGAAGTCTAGAAGTAAGTAAAAATGAAGAAAGCAGTCAAGAACTTTCCAGTCTCTGAGATCAATAAAATCATGGTTAAAATAGAGGCAATGAAGATTCCTATATTAAAAATCATTGACTTAGATTCTTGCCTAGAAAGCTATCTCACTCTTGAAGATAAAAGAGAGAAGAGAGTCATTACTGATGACTAATATGCTTACAAGATATATCCATTCAATTACTTCCTTGCTGATGACAAATTCCAAATGGAATTTGCTAATGAGTATTATGGTCTTTAAAAGGCAAAGTCAAATGAGTGCAGGCATATCATCTAGCTTGATGCTATTTTACTTGGTAGAGATTATGTAGCCTTCAGGTTTCCTTTACTTGAAATGACTTACAGAGAGTTTTTATCTGATAATAGATGTCAGAGATAAATTAGCTAGATTGTATAGCAAATAGTTGAGGGTATTGAAGAGCTTCACAAACTTGGCTGTGTTTATAGAGACTTAAAGCCAGAGAACATTATGATGAACTTTCAACCTTTAAGAGTTTATATCATTGATTTCAAGAAAGCTCAAAGAGTGCAAGCTCCAGCCTTAGGAAATTTATACGGGATTTCTGGATATTTACCAGAGAGAGATTGGAGAGATGGAGACACTCATTAGGATATCTAGGCTCAAGCAGTAATAGTAATAGAGAGCGACATGCCTAGAAACGATTACTTTAGCTGCAGGGGTGAAAAAGATTCTAAGTAAAGAATCAAGCAATATCTCGATAAAAATAAAATAAATGGAGGTATCAGAGAACTTGCATACTCAACTATTATCAAGCCAAGCTAAGAGAATTAACAAACAATAGAAACAATCAAACATCAACTTAGAAAGATAAAATTCAGAGAACGGCCACATACTCTAAGCTTATGTTTGTGTGAAATATTTTAAAAACTCGCTTATTATACTCACTTAAAATACTAATATTTAAACATTAAACCCCTACATAAACCCTATTAAAACCTTAATAAAGTATGCAATAATAGTCTACTTTTATCAATCAAAAACTCAATCAAACTACTGAAAGGGTTGGGGTTTTTATTGAATCAAGTCCTCATCTTCATCCAAATCGCTGGCGACTGAGCTAACTACAAATTTGCTGTTAACGTTTTGCAATTCCACAAAATCATTTGGGTATCTAATGCCCTAATGATCAGACTTATTTCTTGGGATATTTTAAGAAAGGTTTAATGATCGCATTCTATTTTCTTTGGCTCCTTGGTTTGATTTATTTGTAATATACGTCAAATTTAATTATAATATATTCCCAAAACATCAATCAACTAAATTGAAAACAGCAGAAATTTTTTATCGATAATTTGGACTTTATCAAGAAAATTTGGCTAATTCTTAATCTAATTCATAATAATATATTTTTTTCATTCAATTCCTAGTTACCCCTATAACTCCCTTTAATCAATACTACCTTACTCTTTCAAACCTATGGCATTTTTTCTTTAAATCTAATGGATTCTTCTTGCTTATTTGAAGTGCATCAATGTCCTCGTCAACGTTCATGATTTAGACTTCTTTTAATGGTGCTTACAGTTCTTAAAAAACAATGTTTTTAATTTATTTATGATCAAAGAAAGCTTAGAAATTCTGGTTAGTCTGAAGGATATACTAGTTTCTCATTATGTCATTTAAGAAGTGCTAAATACTTATTCTAAAAGTATTAAGATAACTTTTGTCTGATTTTATTCCAAAATTGACAAATATTTTTAATAATTAATCTTAAATTTAATTGCTTTGCTTCCCAATTTCATTTTCTTTTCTCATTTTGAAAGTTAAGAGACTAACCCCAGAACCTTGGGTAACTGCCTAGTAATTGAATGATTGAATTATATGTCACTCTTAGTTGTCACTTAGATCTACAATTTGAATGACATTTTATCTGTAGCTAAATCTTGCAACAATTCAAGCTTATTTAGATATAGAGTTACCTCTTAATTCTTAACATGAATGTTCAAATTTTTTACTCTTTAAGGTTATGATACTCTTCCTTTGAAAATTAAGGCTAACACAAGTTTAAAGCTATATTTTTCTAGAACTTATCCCACTCAAATAGATGATAATATTAATTGCATCTCAACCCTTATGAATGATTATCCAATATGCAAATAAGACTTTCGAGCTCCTTGACTTATGCGGCAAATTAATCTTTAAGCTTTTAAAATTATAGAGATTTACTCTAAATTTCTGTTTATTTTTATGCTATAAATCAAAAAAATCATGAATAATTTACTTATAGAAGCTTACTCTCTTTGGGTAAAGATCTTCGGATTTTTGCATTTGGAAAATTTATCTAAGCTGGTAATCACTTTGTTGTCTAAATTATGCCTTTTCACTTTAAATTTACAACTTTAACTTCATTTTTTCCTCATTAAGTCATTAACTCTTGACTTTAGTTTATCAATCTTTTCTTGCAAAGCACTTTTGTTTTCAGCAAATGTTTAAGCATTTTAGTTATATTCTGCATCAATTATGAAGCTACTCTTTTAGCCTTTCACTAAGATTCCAAAAAGCTGCATTACTTTTTAATTTCTCAGTCTATTCAAGCTGAAGTTTATTTTTTTATTAGCTGATTCAATCATCTGTTGCTTAGAATTTTCAATTTACTTTTCGAATGCAAAATACTTGCTATTTTCTAATAACTCCATTCTTTACTTAATTTCAATTAGTTGTTTTTCTAAAGTTTTGATAATTTATTGCTTTAGTCCAATGTGATATTCAATCTATTAACAAACCCTTAGTGAAGATGTTCATTTTCTCTTAACTCATTTGAAAGCATTCAATCTCCTCTTCTTTATCTTAAACTTCATCTCTCAGCTTTTAATCATATCCTTCAGATAAATTATTATACCTGCTCTGAGCTTTCTCTCTCTTCATTTAACCTCATTTCTAACTTCTCCTTTTCAAGTTCATAGAAGATCTTTAAAGTTGCAATTTCTCTTTCACTTTGTTCTTGAAGTTCCTTAAATTCATTTTGCTACAGACTGTTACTATCCTCAAGTAAGGATTCATGTTTTTGCACAAGTAAGCGGTACTTAGCTTCCCCTTCATCTAACTAAGTTTATCTCAAGTTCTCTGAATGCTTAAATTTCTCTATTAACTGAATTTTCAAGCTTTCTTGTTTAGAAATTTGACCAAGCAACTAAGTGATTTCTTCAGTATCATCACTTTAATTCATTTTAAATTGATGCTCCAGCTCTCCAACTTTATTTTGAAAGAATGAGACTTTACTGTAAATTGATTAAATTAAATTTCATGCTGTTAAGTCATTCTCTATATCTAGCTTTGCAAATTTTCAATTTTTTTGCAATAAGCATTTTCTTATCACTTGCATCTCTTTCAAAGGATTCATTACTTTCAAATATCATGGAAATTTATTAATACTGATGTTCCTTCTCTTCAACCTATTCCCCCAACTCGGCTATTTAAATCTCTTAAAACTCTAATTTTTTAGTCTTTAAGAGCTCGCTCTTTCAAAAGTTCTTTGCATTCCTAATCTTTGATTTTGAATTGATCTTGCCAGGTTTGAGCTTGCTTTTCTAACTCTTAAAATTTTACAGTCAAACTTGCCAATTAGGGATTTATATATTGCTAGAATTGAGAAAAATTAAACCTCGAATAAGAGTCTGCAAAAAATAAGCTACATATTAAAAAATTAAACATCAAGTTTACTAATTGATTGTGATCTAGGAGGTCTATTTTTTAAAGGCTGATAGGTTTACTAAGCAATTTACTACCTTGCAGAAAGTGGCTAAGCATATTATTCATGAATAGATTTTTGAATCTGATTCATTTTAATTAAAAAATTTCTAACGTACTGTTAATTATATCAAATAGGATTTAATAGACATAAACAAATAATAAGATGTCCATTACAAATTAAATTTTAATTTTCAAATTAATTTAACCGATTAAATTTCTTTATTTAGGACTGTGTATAAAAGTATTTTATCGAAATAATCGGCGTTCCTTTGCTTTAAAGTCAATTTTAGTTTTCATTTAAAAGCAAAATAATCTTTGAGAAAGGGAATATTATTTTAGTCTTATATAAAATGTAAATCTTATAGATTTTAATAAAAAATAACTTAGAGATCATTCAATAAATAATAAAAATAAATTTTTGTGCTTATATTGACTTTAATTTATAATGCTTAAAAGGTATTCATGACACTTTCATAATTAGTATTTGAAATTAATAAATCATAGCTATCTCCATTTGCACAATCAATTCTTAACGTGCCTCTATTTTTTGAGAATAAATATCTTCACTATATCATTTTTGCGAAGGCTTCTCTAATTATTCCAGAGTAAGATTGAAATATTGCTCAAGACAAATGTATTTACTTGAAATGCTATCTTACTTATTAATTTAAAGATTTTATAAAGATTTCATTGCTTTTTAAAACAAAAAATGGATAAAAGATTTAGAACTCACTTAATATACAAAATGCAGGAGATAAGTAGCATAAGTTGAACTGACTCACTTGAGAGTATAAAGGCTAATAATTGGTTTTCTTTTAAATGAATTAATGGAACTATCAAAAGTCAGATATCTTCCATGTAAATCAAAAATTACTTTTTCATGATGCAAATATGTCATATTTTATATGTTCTATTCTATTATTTCAGTTTGTAACGATTCTATTCCCAATTATTCAAAGAAAGATCTCTTAGGATATGTAAAGAGACGTAATTTATTTAGAGAGGGTTTTGGGGGAGATAAGTGAGTGTTAGTACTTAATTTTATACCATTTTTAATTAAAGGCTATAAAATTATAATTTAAAATGTACAAAATATTCTGCAATAGTTTACAAAAGAACGAAAAACCTCTTTTCAATTTCTTTCAAAGATTATTTTCAGCCACTGAAAACTTAAGTTGTTGTGGTAACTATTACTTAATAAGTTTTCTCCACTTAAAAGGATCCATAAATTTAATTTTATATTTATAAAAATAAATTTATTTTTAAAATCCCTTAAAAACCTTATCAGATGAGAATGCTTTGAAATACATGAAAATGGCAGTTGATCTATCTTTAATAAGATTTAACAGCGAAGCTAAACTCCTTTAATATAAACACGATTTTCATTCAGCCCTTATGTTTATTAAGAAACTTGAAGAAATAGATGTAAGTACTTAGAAGGTGAAATTTTATAAATTTCCTTATAGGTGACTGGTATAGATCCCTAATCAAATTTTTTGGAAAATTATGGAGGAAATCATTGTAAAATGAGAAAAACTAAGAATTTTCAGAAAAAATTGACTTGGAATCTTCTTAAATCCAGTTATTATTTAAAAAGAGATCTCAAAAATGAGTTCAAGTTATGCAAAGTTCTCAAGTTAAAACACCAAATCCATTCATACATTGAAATTATAAATGATTATGCCTAACGAATGTTTGAAGAAATTATTAAAACAAGGCATCAAAGAAAGAGTGATTTGTATATTAACTTATAAATGAGAAATCATCATTAGAGTTTAATTAAATTTAATAATTAATTGTTTAGAGAATTAAAATAAATGTTGGAATAATATTTTGCATCCAAACTTTATAGAATATTGAACAAAGTTATAAAATTGCATTTTTATGAGTAAGAATAGACGCAGTGGTTTAAATTATGCATAAAGACCAGATCTAAGAAAATAAAGAATGAATAAATCTTAGATTAGAGGGAAGCCCACAATAAGTACATCCCTATACTAAAAACTCAAAGGCAAATAAAAGAGAACATTTTAAGAGACTAAGCTGCCTTATAAATTATGATTTAAAGGAAGAAAAAGTCATTTCTTATAAAAATAAGCATCTAGTATATTTAAAAGTTTAATGATAAAATTTTCATTAAATTTTATTCAAGTCATACAAGGTTTTCTAAAAAAGATATCAAAGACTTGAAAAAAGATTTGAGTAGAATTCTACTTGGGTAGTAGTAAATGAAAACGGTGAAATTCTGGATACAGAAGATCGATTATTAAGCATTTATAGCAATAAAATAACAATCAGATGTAATTGATGCTTAACTTTTAAAAAGCAAATCTCAATAATAATGGTTCTCATAAATCTGATAATACCAGATAACACCTCATGTGGTAATCATTAAAATCATAAATTCAGCACCAATAGATCTTTTACTAATTTTGAAAAAGGCCCTATAGCATAAGGGTTTGTAAATGGTGCAAACTATAAGAAAAAAGAAATTTCACTTGAACAAGAACTCATCTATTTGGGAATCCAAAATGTGAGAAAAATGTCAAAGAAATCAGTTTCGTTATTGCATGGGACTACTTGGTCATGAATCTAATGCTTTCTTGTGAGATAAAATATTCGATGTAGTGGACTCCGACAATGACTAGTTCATTACTTTTGCCTGGTTTGTCACTATTATAAATACACTTATTAACGAGGAGAAGGATGAGTAGCATGAATTCAGTTTTTCATTTTTATATGTGTATTATTCAGGTTATTTTATTTTTAGGAATTTATTGAAATAATATTCAAAATTATAGCGCATTGGTGCGTAATAACTGGTTGTTAAGTTAAAGTGGAGAGAGAAGGTTTGAGAGAAATCTTTGATAGAATAGAAACTAACAATGATGGAATCGTTGACATTGATGAGTAAAAATGGCGTTAAAGGGCAATTCACAGCTTTTTCAATGGTTTTATTAGCTTAATTCTGGGATTTATGATGGCATAAACACTTAAAAAGATATAATTGATGTTAAACTTAAATCATTAACTTATTTCCTTGAATTTCAAAAGAAAAATTAGCTCTAATTTTAATTATAATATATCAAAGATACCTTAAATCATTAATTTTATTTAATAGGAACTTAGTGATGAAATAAATGAAAACTTTTGAGAAGAAAAAATTAATCAAGCTAGGAGTAAACTAAAAATAAATCAAGTTTATGTATCTTCAAAGTATAAATGTAAAACTATTCTCTTATTTCTTTAATTATTTAATAATCCTCGAGTTAATTCATGAATTTTTGATCATCTCTAAGTAAACAGCAGAGAAATTCTTTTAAAGTTGATGATTTCAATAAATCTCTAGAGAGATATTTAGAGAGGGATAAAATTGATAAATCATTTCTTTTTAGATATAAAAAATTAAGTTAATTGAGATTAATAATAGCAATTTAGATAAAAGCATAATAAGAAAACTCTTAGATTGGGATGATAACGATACCTCACCAATTAGCTAACTATACTTCAAAAATTAAAAGGGTTTCACTTAGAATAGCACATTTTTAATAAAAATATTCAATCTTTAATTAAGTATTTCCTAAAATAATATCATTTCTATTTAATTTGATGTTTCAATTATTTTTATGATTTAAGAAGGTTGTAAAGAAACACGCTTATAAAATCTAGTAAATCTAGAAATTCTAGGACATTCAAAGAATGAGGAAGAAAGAATTTGGAGAGAAGAAGTCTATAATTCAATAACACCCAAAGAAAAAAGAGAGCTAGGATGAGGATTTCAAAGACGATCTTGACTCACCACCCAGTTCGTAAATATCATAAACACTATATCTATATTACAAAAATGAAAATTAAATAATTAGTGACAAGTAAGATTAACAGATGAATGAGCAAATCTAAACTCAGGTTTATCATTAATTTGGGAAAAATTAGGCTTCACAGATAAATAACGATGCCAATCCAAAACTATAATTTATAACTAATCCAGGAATGAGAGAATAGCATCAAGAAATATTGGTCCTTAAAGATAAGATTCTAATACTGGCAACTTGATGCTTCCAGAAAATCAGTAATCCTGTTAAGGCAATCTATTTCCCTGAAATTTTTTTAAATAAATTTGAAAAGGAGTCTCTAGAAACACTAACGTCGAATAGATAGGTTCGCATACCTCAGCTATTAAAGTTTATTCACAAAATCCAAGCTTGATAATCTCTAACTATGCTCATAATCATGGCTGTCAATCGGATTGGTCTCCTAATTTTACATAAACTGGTTCAAGATCAGATATAAACCATCCTTAAGGAGGGGTTCCAACAAACCTCTCTCATTGGCTTAACGAAGTTGCTTAAAAATATTTACTCTTTGACAATAGATAATTATCTAACAATAAACGCAGTAAGTAAAAAACCCAAACTTTAATTGATTATTTGTTCTCTTAACACAGTTAAACATATCAAGTTCATTATCAGAATGAGTAATTAAAGTAACAATAAGTTATGATTATGAAATAGCTCAACGACATGTAATAACTTGCTAATAATTTGCTTTAGCAGCTCAAAGAGGACAAGGATTCTGTTATTAAAGAACAGACAAAAGACTATGTTGAGAAATTGAAAATCAAGTTAATCAAGCAAGATGAGGGATGCAATAGTTATGATGAGGAATTTTAGCTCAATCGAATTTCCTTAAATTAAGACGATGGAAATCTAAGGCCACTTAACGAGATCTAGTAGTTTTTCTAAGTAAGAAGCAGATAGAGATTGCATGAAAGAATAAAAAAGACTAACCATATACACAAACCTCTAAGTAAAAATAAAAGCAAGTAATTTATTCATATTGGTCATGAAATTTGGAACTTAGTTTTATATATGATGCTATAAGATAGTCTGTGAGAAATGTAATGCATGAAGAGTGTTTTGAACTAATCAAATAAGACTTTGAGAGGAAATATTGCTTTTAACTTATAGCGAAGAAAGCAAAAAATATTAATTTCTTTGAGTTTTACGATTTTTTACTATGAGTTTTTCATATAATTCTAACTATGTATGGTATCACTCATGATTCATACTTGAAATCTATTGGACCAGAAAACTTAATTGGTAATTTGTTAATGGGAAATATTTCAAGTTTAAAAGAACAACAGTCAACAAGAAAGAGTGGTAGCTTTTTCTATTATATAGCTATCTCAAATTTTATGCTTAAAAAGATAAGTGCCGGAAAATTTCATAATCTAAGGAATATCATGAACGACTACTATAATCCCTTGGCTTAGTATCCACATACTCTAATAACTATATTAATTGGCTTATATATTTGCAATCTTTTGTTCCAGCATGTTCTTCTATTATCATAAAACCATTGCTCCAATTACGCAATACAATAGTTTTATGTAAATATTCAGTGTTGGATTTTTAATAAAGTTAAAGAACCATCTACCTAAACCAAAAATGATTCTGATAAATAGAGCTTAATTTCAAATTTAATTAAAAAATTAAAGATTATTGTAGAAGTTTAACTATGTTTGAGACAAATAGTATTCCTTTAGCATGAAAATATACTAAGTATTAAATATGAAAAAAATAATGCAAGTCCCATACTTTGACCTTAATTGAATCCTCCTTCATTTAATACTATAGTTTTGCAAATCTAAAAGCAAATAATACAAATAGTATCGTCAAATGTACCTTCAGCAATTAGCGTGCCTGCAATATTTTCTTCTTTCCATATCCTCCATCATTCAAACTCATTAGTACTGGTACTATAATCGATGGTGAAATGCATTCTAAATTGTATCCTAGAACATATCCCATAGCAAGAGGCATATCGAATAAACTTTATACCTTAAATTATATAACTTTAGCTTCACAAACTTATGGGACAAATGATATAAATTCAAAGGTAAATCCTTGTCCTTTGAATTTTACTTAAAGTCCCCTCTAATTAATAAAATACAAAAGTAAAATCCTCTGATCTATCCAGTCTATATTTAGGGATATGGAATCATAGTCTCTCCAAAATAGTTTCTCACTATGCATATCATAACAATCATCGCTAATTTTACAATGCCTTTTATGACTGGCTTTAAATAATAACTTGGAAATATCGAAAGTTTAGGATATTGAAATCCTCCCAGGAGGCCTAGTGCAATTCCAGCTATTCCTGACACAAATATCAGCAAAATAAGTGCACCGAATTGTTTATTTCATGGGTTAGATGACGAAATGTTTATTTAATTAGGCATAAGAGATTTAAGAATTATTATTAATACTAATTTAAATTTAATCATTCATGTAAGTTGCATTTTCGAAATTTTTATCAACCTAGATATTTATACACTATCAAAGCAAAAGATTGTTTTCAATCTTTTGATATTAAAAATACTTCAATTTAAAAGTACTTTAATGATATTTTGGAATATTCAAAGCAAATAACTCTAACTTATAAAGTATAATTCATGAGATATAATTTTTCATATGCCATTTGAAAAAATAACCATTTAACATATCTTAAATAATAATTATTTAAAAATTGTGTTTCTCATCGTAATTAAATGAAATATCTGGAAAATATTGATATTAAATTAATTTATTCATACTTTTTTAGCTTCATAATTATTATGTGAATTTTGCATTTGTTTCTAGCTGACTACTAGATATTTAATGTAATTTATTGTTACAAATATTTTGATGTTTACTTTATTTGATAATTTATAGATCTATTTCACAAGTATCTTTAATTTTCAATCCATGTAGAGTCATTAAATCGGTTGAAATAATCAGGATTACATAATAAAAATATATGAAGTTCCTCTGACTGTAAGAGTGATATTACTTGAAGATACTTACTCCTGGTTTAAATAAACAACTTATATCCTTACCATACCTTTATTTGTGTTATTAGGAATTTGTTTTTTATCATCTTATTTTAAATCAATCTAATCTGTTTAATCTTAATGTAATAATACATTACCAAGAAAATTAAGTAAAATTGCTCCAGTAGTTGCACAGACAACAATCAAGGAAATTGAAACTATTTATTCATTACTGGCGTAGTTATAGTACTCTGAATATTTTTCATGCTTTGAATTTTATTAATTTCAGTTAAAAGCAGAGCACTCAAAGCTTCTTTAGCAGTTGCTTTGCCAATCCCTATAATCCCCATTAATAATAATAATTTTTAAATCAATCAAATATTATCACTAGATATATATAATTATGTATTCTTTCTCAGATTTTAGGGCTCTAAAAAGCAATCTTAATACCTAAGTATTTATTTTTCCAAAATAAAGATGTGTGTCAAAATATTATTAGCCATAAAGCAAGTGAATTTAAAGTTTCATGCTAGTTATGGTGAGAAATATTTTTCCAGATCTGGCGCTGCTAAGAATGAAGTTTCTTCTTTAAATTGTAGCAGTTTTATTTCCTGACTTGAGTTCGAGAATATTATATAATATTATGATTACTTCCTGTTCTCATCTTCTCATTTTGAAGGCTGAGAAAACTTTCTTAATCCTACCCACCATCTTAAAAGAAGGAAAACCATTTGCCAGCTTATAGATTGTAAAATTTTTAATTAGGCCTTCTCAACTTGAGTATGAAGGAACTTGTAGGATAAACTTCCCTTATTTGTCCGCTACCTCCTTTTATGAAAGACTTCACAACTTATAAGTATTAAAATGGGAGAAGAGTCTATTAAATGGCAATTAGTTTTTAATTTATTAATTTTAGAATACCACTATCTATCCTTGAAAAAGTATTTAGGACTGTGTGATACTATAGCTACCACAATAAATCTCGCTGTGACACCTATTATGATAATTATTACTCCATTTCCTAGGTCACTTGCTCTGATTTAAATATACATATAATTTAAAAGGGAAAAAATGAATAATTAAAGGTTTAGCTGAATAATAACAATAAAACCCTGAATTGCAAATTATAGAATTAAATTTAACCACATTATTTAAATTGGCATGTTTAGGCTATTTATGATTATTGATTATGATATGATGTTATTATTTTTGTTATTAAAAAGTAGTATTTATAGCTAAAATATCTGATCAAATATAACTAAAAAATAAATTTTAGTAAAATTGATATTAAAATTGACAAGTTTGGAATGATTTAATAGTTTTTAATGAGTCACCTACAGTTCCAAAAAGAAATGGAAAGATGAAAAACCAAAATCTTGCAATGTGCTTATTAGGTTTTTCTTCCTCCCAAACTCTTAATAGAGTATACCCAAAAAACAATCATAAAAAATTAAATTTTATATTCGAATAAATAATTCTGCTATATACTTGCAATCGTGACTTTCAGAATACTCTTCAATCACTACAAATGAAATAGCTCCAAGGATGCAATAAAGAGTTTAAAGTAAATTCGTGTTAAAGGATTCTTAATGTAATTTAAAATAAACTCACATAATCCTAAAATAATTCCGATAAGCAAAGCTAAACTAAAATAAGAATTATGCTAATTCATCTATATAAAAGTATGTTGTTTAATACATTTCCTATGAACAAAAGCCCTAAAGACATAGACATACTTTCTTCAGTGACATCAGCTTAGCTCAGCAAAATAGTTTTACATATTCCTAAGCAAATAATGAAAATAATATCATCAAATGTTCCTGCTGCTATAAGCGTTCCCGATAAATCATTCTTTTTTGCATATCTACGGCTATTTAAGCTCAATAATCCTGGAACTAATATAGACGGAGATATACATGCTAAATTGTCCCCTGGAACATTTCTCATTGTCAAAGGCAAATAATAAATTCTATGCTTAAAACTCAACAATTGTAGCTTCACACATTTATGGGACAAATGACATGAAGACAATAGTTAATCCTTGTCCTTTGAATGTCACTTGTAGTCCATCTCTGCAAAGTAATATAAATAGGCAAAATCCTATAATACATCCAGTCCATGGCTAGGGATAAGGTATTACTATTTCACCAAAGTAGTTTCTTACAATACACACCATTCAAATACTCAATTTATTTATAGGGTTTTTATTATAATGGAGATTAGTGTAATTAATTGGATGAAATTTTATATAAAAATAAGCATTAAATAACTTTGCTTTTACTAATTAGTCTTCTCATCAATATATAATTTGAGGGGTTAATTATTAGTATTGCGATTAATGGAGGAATCACGATACATTTGATAATTAGTTTTAAGGTATAACCTGAAATTTTCCAAAATTAAGGGAATTTAAATCCGACAAGTAATCATAAATCTTTTTTGGTTGAAGATTTTTTTTATAAAATTAAAAAATAAGTGTAGACAAATTCCAGCTATTCCAGAGATAAAAATTAACAATATTAATGCTCCAAATTATTCATTTTCATGATAAGGAGAAAAAGGTTTGTCAACCCAGCCATTTTAAAATAATTAGTGTTTTAGATAAAAATATTAACTTCAAATAATAAATTAATAACGTGTATCTTATTGATCTAAACTGATAATTAAGTTTCTACATTAATTATTGTAATAAGTGTTCAATTAATGATTTTTATACATATAAAAAAATTGAAAAAAAATTCCAATAAATTCTTTGAATCTTGGATCTTCACTGCAGCATTACCTCACATAGTCTCTAATCTTTTTGTTGCAACAATAATTTCTCTATCAGTACTTTACTTTGTTTGAGAATTCAGTCATAATGCCGAATTCATTGTCGCCATTGGAGTCATGACCTGGAACCGGCAAGAAAGTAGGAACTTCAAGATTAATGAATTCAACTTCTAAATCTAACAAAAACGTTTTCAGGGTTAAACTCCAGTTAACAAGTCTGGTATAAAATAATCCAACAAATTAACTAGCTTTATAATCTATTAATTATAGTTCTGTAGATAAGACCTTTATCGTGCATTCTAAGGAAAGTTTCAACAACAGCCTTGGATCTTGGGTCATCAAGAGTGAAAGAAAATCTATCCCAATCATCTGAAATACCATATCTTCTAAATTAGTTGTTGATTCTTCCACCATACACGTCTTTCCAATCCCAAACTGTTTGGATGAACTTCTCTCTTCCAAGGTTGACTAGTCTTTTTTTTTCCTTTTTCTAGAGTTTTTTCTCGACAACTAATTAGGTAGCAATACCTGCATGATATACACCTGGTATCCAGAGAGTTACCTACCTGGATATTCTCTTCCATCTAGTAATACAATCCTCAACAGCCAACATAAGAGCGTGACCTAAATGGAGGGCTCCAATGACATTTGGAGGTGGGATAACCATAATGAATCTTTTTGACTTCTGGATCATTAAGCACCTTTTGAGCATCAGCATAGAAATACTTTTGCTTTTTCCAATATGAATACTAAGCAGCCTCAACTTGCTTATGTACATACTCAAAAGCCATAATATTACTCATTTCTTTCTTCTCTCCTGCTGTTGTGTTATCTGGAATGAAAACAGCTTACTCTTTCTTTTCTTCTTGTTCCTTTTGAGCTGGCTTGGCTTTAACCTTTGTTGAAACAGAGACTGCACTTGTTTATGCAATGACTAATGATGATAATTTTGCGGCTGAAGATCACTCGCTCATTCTTAATTTCAATAGCTTAAACATTTTGTCACTTTGAATATCCATACTAATTAGTAGCTAATTGTAAATTATTTAGTCTTTATTGAGGCGTTACCACAGAGGAATAACTGTATTATAGTCAATCAGATAAAATTAATAGTAGAGAATTCAATGATGATTTTCAATTCAGTTTGAAAATAAATCACCCTAAGTTTTAGTAATGAATAATTTTTTTTATTTCAATAAAATATATAATATCATAAGAACTTGGCAAGATCGCTTTGAGATTTCTTATTTTCAGTGAATTCTCTGCTGTAGGTATTGTATTTCTCTTGATTTTAATTTCTGACATTTTCAGGAGCCTTTTGCTCATATCCTGGCATGTTCATTTTCTTCTTTTGTCCATCCATAAGCTTGGTTAACTCATTTTCTCTCTTATTTATTCTCTCAATTTCAAGTTTGACATCGATCAAACCAACAACCTGAATCAAAGTTTAGAAATCTTCACTCAAATGATACTTGAGGCAGCCTTCTGGATCTTGTTCGTTTGGTCCAAGAATTTCGACTTTACCACTCTTAACAAATGATTGAAAGATGTGTCCTTCTGAGTGGAAAACTTGCTTGATCTCCTCAGTTCTGTATCTTAAAAAAGAATATATCTGGCTTGGTGTTTCTTGCAACGCCTAGCCAGATAATTAAGATCTAAAAGCTTTAACAGCATTAAGTAAATCTCTCTTTTTATCTTCAACGTTCTCATGAGCGAATGAAAAATAATTTATGGGAATGAAACGATACAGATTGATTCTGGTTTGTTATCAGCTATGTGCTGAAGTCTTTGGAATAACTCTTCTGTCAAATATGGCATATTTAGGTGAAGTAGTCTGAGACCATAATCAAGAGCTCTGGATAGAGTGTTTCTTGCTGCCTTTTTAGCTTCTTTATATCTTCTTTCATTACTGGCTTGATTGATTCAATGTAAAAATCAGCAAGTTCTTTCAACCAGAAATCGTAAAGTCCCGTTACCATTTCTCCTTATTTGTAACTTTCAATCAATTACAAGGTTGTTAAGACTAATTAAACGATAATATAACTTCGAATAACTATAGTTGGCGTTACAACAGTTTTATCAAGTCTAGTTAAGATCCATTTGTCTGATAGAGATAATATTAAGCCTTCTGGACCTTTTATTCTGGTACAAATCGTTCAGGTAGGTTAGGAATAGCGAATTTGACAATGTTCCATAACTTATTGCACAATTATCTGTATCTTACAACTCTTTGGAAATCCAAATTAATGCTGAGAAAATTATTAAATATTGTAGAAATACATTTAATTTGGAAAATTAAATTAAAATTAAATTATTTTATTTTAAAATCTTGGCTGTTAAAGTTGGCCAATTTAAACGATCTTGGGCCCATTCGATAGAGAATTCAAAATTAGCTGGACTTTATTATCGGCGGTACTATTTTATCGCATCCCTGAAGCGAAATAACTTGACTTTAATTAAACACCTCTAAATTCAATAAATCAAACCATCACAATAAAGTCGAGTTAACTCGCTACAGGGATGCGATAAAATAGTACCGCCAATAACAAAGTCCAGCTAATTTTGAATTCTCTATCGAATGAGCCCAAGATCGTTTAAATTGGCCAACTTTAACTGCCAAGATTTTAAAATAAAATAATTTAATTTTAATTTAATTTTCCAAATTAAATGTATTTCTACAATATAATAAAATCATGTATGAAAGCAGACCAAATCTAAGATCATCAGTATCACATCCTGGAAAACTTTGAGGGAACTTTTTCTTTTTCTCAGATTCAGCTTCCTTGATCTCGCCTTCTGGAAGATTTGATTCGTATAGCTTAGCAAGTAAAGCTTTTAAGGTGCAACTGTCCATAACTTCAAGGGGTTCAATAACATTACCCTTTGACTTTTACATTTTCTTACCATTTTCATCTCTAACCTTAGGATGCAAGAAAATAGTTTTTAATGGGAGTTTATCAGTCAAACACAAAGTCATCATAACCATTCTAGCTACCCAGAAGAACATAATGTCACCACCAGTTTCAATAGATCTCATGGGAAGAAAGCCTTGAAGTTTGGGTTTTCTTCATCAGGCTAATTAAGAGTAGAGAAGGGGAAGAGACCTGATGAGAACCAGGTATCCAAAACATCTCCATCTTGAGAGAGCTTAATAAGTTCAGGGGCGACATTGAATTTTTTATGCTGCCTTAGCTTTTGCTTCCTCTTCGTTTCTACCAAAAAACGTAATGATCTTCGTTTTATGTGTCTGGATTATCAATAACTCCTGGAATAGTGACTAAAAAGGCTGGGATTCTATGACCCTACCATAGTTGTTTACTGATACACCAATCTTAGATGTTTTCAAGCCAGTCAAACCAATCTTTTTCATGATGCTCTGGAACAATTTAGAGTTCCTTGTTTCTTACAGCATCAAAAGATCTCTTTGCAAGATAATTGTAGTCAACATACCATTGAGGTTTTAGGTAAGGTTCAATTATAATACATAAAAATTATATTTTATATAATATAATACAATATATTTGATTCAATAAATTCGAATATATATAATATAAATATATTTCTAGATTCTGGAAATTTATATAAGTTTGCAATAAATAAAAAGATAAAATTTTAATCAAAAATATCTTAGACAATAAATAGTAATTTTATATATTTTTAATAATAAATAATACAACCTATTAATTTTTGAGTCTCATTTGTACAAAAATCAAGAAAAGAGTTTCCAGTCAATCTCTTAAAAGAATCTTTCTTAATGTAAATATAAAATTAAACAAACTTCTCCATTAGAAATAAAGAATATATATGCATTTTTTATAAATATTGAATAAAGAATGACTTAAAATCTGTTAAGAAATCAATTGATAAATCAGTATTTATGATATTTATTGTCAGAATGAAACAGCGTAAATAATTTTATGAATTTTCTTTTAAAAAAATTAATCAAATTTTCTAAGAATAAAAATTTAAAGCTCACTTTAAATATTCAAAGCCCCAAAACCCTTTTAGTAGTTTGAATGAGTTTTTGATTGATAAAAGTAGACTATTAGTGGATACTTTATTAGGGTTTTAATAGGGTTTATGTAGGGGTTTAATGTTTAAATATTAGTATTTTAAGTGAGTATAACAAGCGAGTTTTTAAAATATTTCACACAAACATAAGCTTAGAGTCATACGGCGTTCTCTAAATTTTATCTTTCTAAGTTGATGTTTGATTGTTTATATTGTTTGTTAATTCACTTAGCTTGGCGTGATAATAGTTGAGTATGCAAGTTCTCTAAGACCTCCATTTATTTTATTTTTATCGAGATATTGTTTGAGTCTCTGCTTAGAATCTCTCTCACCTGCAGCTAAAGTAATCGTTTCTTGGCATTTCGCTCTCAATTATTATTACTGCTAGAGCCCAGATATCCCATTAAGTGTCTCCATCTCTCTGGGAAAATCCAGGAGTGCCGTATACATTTCCTTATGAAGAGGCTTGCACTCTTTGAGCTCTGTTGAAATCAATAATAAAACTCTAAGAGGCTGAAAGTTCATCATGATGTTCACTGGCTTTAAGTCTCTATGAAAATAACCTAGCTTGTGAAGCTCTTCAATCCCCTCAACTATCTGCTATACTATCTAGCTAATTTATCTCTGACATCTATTGTCAGATAAGAATTCTCTGTAAGTCATTTCAAGTAAAGGAAGCCTGAAGGCTACATGATCTTTACCAAGTAAAATAGCATCAAGCCAGATGATAAGCCTGCACTCATTTAACTTTGCCTTTTAAAGAGCATAATACTAATTAGCAAATTCATTTGGAACTTGTCATCAGCAAGGAAGTAATTGAAAGATATATCTTGTAAGTATATTAGTCATTTGTAATGACTCTCTTCTCTATTTCTTGTTCAAGAGTGAGGTAGATTTTTTGACAAGAATCTAAGTCAATAATTTTTAATATAGGAATCTTCATTGCCTCTATTTTAACAATGATTTTAATGATCTCAGGGACTGAAAAGTTCTTGACTGCTTTCTTAATTTTAACTTATTTCTATACTTCATCTCTAAGAGACTCCACTGGATTTCTTGATTTTCTCATTTAGAGGAATCTATTCCCTGTAGGTTCATGAATAAAGACAAAACTTTAATTGTGCTTTTTCTTTAAGAGCACTTTGAGGTCTCTAGTATGAGAATATGGCTTCTCACAAAACTCACAGACATACTTCCCATCTTTCTTTTAATGCTTGAGATATAACCTTGGCATATCGTTGTGTATATCTCTCAAGTGTCTCTTATAAGTTGACTTGTAAGGGAAAACTTTATTGCATTCTTTGCATTAATAGTAAACTTTGGCTGGTATTTATTAATGCTCTATGGCGGGTTGTTTAACCTCTTCCTCAATTTGCACAGCTTCTTTGATAACCTCCTGCTTAATTTATATTTAAATCTCAAAGCTAGACTAGTCAAAGTTGTCATAAGTAGGCTCCCACTGAGTACAAGCGTCTCTGGTCTCATCTTTTCTTGGTTGCTGGAATGATAACTTTTATTGACTTTACACAAGTAATGCCGCTCTTCTTAAAAGGTTAGCGCTCATTTTAGTTTGCTGATAAATTTTATTATAGTAATGATAAAATTCACCTATGTATACTATAATAGTCGAGTATAAGACACTCTGGTAGATTCTGGGCTGAGAGGAAAGAAAATTAATTAATCATAAAAGATTGTAAGTTGACATATTTTATGAGAATTTTATTCGTTTTAGTAAATTAAAATCCTCCTAATGAATTTTTGTTTCTCAATGAGGTCCTCCAAATCAAGTTTGAACTTAATTTGGAGGACCTCCAAAAATAATTAAACATTATTAGGAGCAATTTAATGGAGATAGATTGATAAAAAATGGAAATCAATCTGTGAAACTTGGAGCAAGTTTTTCAAAGCTTTTCTCATATCTTTTCAAGGTTGACCTCCAGTAGGTCCTCCCTATTTAGTAGTAAGATTTTAATAAACTTAGAATGGATATCCATAATTTTAAATTTCATTAACATTTCTAGAAAGAGGAAGCAAGATGGAGTCTATGAATGATGCAATGAAGAGAATTTAATCTCAAGATTTAATAGGAAAATTTCGAAGCAAAGAGGACCTCTATAGATACTTGGTTTAGCAAAGTAAACTTTTAACTAAAACTAATATATTAACGATTGTTGGATTGTTCTTGCCAACTTAGTAGGGAACTAAAATCTCATTCTTAAAAGCCTTACTGAGTGAAAAGAAAAAAGCTTTTAAGACTAATGAAATAAAGATGATAGAGATACCTAACTACCCTGAAATATCAGTGACAAATCTATATGACGATGCTATGAGTGATCCGTACGTAGCTCTCTACCTTCCATCAAAGCTACAGCTCTCTAATAAGTTGCCAGAGAGAAACTTCTTCTTTGGTATTCTTGCAATTCTGAAACCTGAGTACTTAAATGAAGTTATTTAAGAAGCTCATAAGAAATGCTATCGCATCTCTCCTTAAGAAAAAGAGAAGCAAGATATTAAAATAAGTGACGCCTGACTGTAGGAACTTCAAAATCATCCTTTCATCTCAACAAAGCATAGTCTTCTAACTTTATAGAAAAACCTGGCACTGCTATATACTTGATGAAAGAGCGCAGCAAATTAAACAGAGAGAGAAAGTCCCAATTAAAACATGAATTGAGTAAGAGACTCTTCAAAGATTTCTAAAAGCCTGACGAGATGAACATAGATGCAGGGGCTGGCACTAAGAGAAGAAACATGGGCCCAAGCAAGCCTTAAGAGGAAGAAAAGAAAGAGAAGCCAAATCCCTTTACGGGCAAATTTAATATGTGAACTTATTCATTCGTTTAAATCTAATACTTATTTATAAACACAAAATCTCCCTTCTCTTGCGCATACTTTAGCTTTATCATCGCTGACTCTTTTAGCAGCACTCTTAATAAAATCTACTGTATCTATCTTCAAGTCGTGCATCAAAGTGATAGAGTAAAAGTTTCTTGTAGTGGCCTTTCAATAACCCCCAATATAATTCAATTCCATTGAACTAAGGGCTGTAAGGAACATTAAATACAGGTGTTATATTATGCTTTTTATATTCCTTCCTTGTTTTATGAACTAATAAGTTATCATCGAACAGAATAATCACTTAGTCAGCGTATTTGTCTCTAAGTTATTGTAAGAACTTAATATATTATTCAGTCTTTATACAGCGAGGGTGGATAACATAAGTCTCAAGGCCACTATCTTCACTTATTCCACCAAGGATTACATGAGTTTATATCTTAACCTTTTAGTCATAAACTTCTATATTACTATACCTCTTGTACCAAGACCTTGATATAAATGTATTGAATGTAAATACAGCTTCATCAGCGTGTATGAACTTTATATTATGCTCTTAAGACCTCTGCATTTAATCGAATATATAATTTAAATTATTCTTATAAAATGGAACATTAAAGTCGGTCCCTCTCTTAATGTGATTGAATATCTTGTAAGATATTCCATTATTTTAATATATTTTTGATATAGATTAAGCAGAGATGTGAAGCTCAGGAAAATGGCGATGAAACATCACAGCTCTCTAGGCCAGAGAGAAATGTGCCAAGTATTTAAGAGTCTTATCATTAATAAAATAATCGATATGATGCTGTTAAAATTTTAAAGGTCTCTTAGGCTTAGAATTAAGTTTCTATCTCTTTAAATTAAATGCTAACAGACAGTGAGACCTCACAGTTGCATTAGATTTCTGGGGTAGCCTTGCTATAAATGTGTAATTAAGAATAGGCCTTAGTTAATCACCATTCTCATTACAACTATATCGCAGCTTAAACAATAAATCTATATTCTCAATGTCATAAACTGATCCCAAACCTCGCATTTATTCACTTAAATTACTAATATTTAAACAATAAACCCCTACATAAGCCCTATTAAAATCTTAATAAAGTGTGCACTGATAGTCTACTTTAATCAATAAAAAACTCAATCAAAAAACTTTAGGGGTTTTGGAGTTTTGATTATATTTATACAATTTTTATCAACTCAGTCATCCAATAACTTAATATAATAAGAATTTCATCGCAAATTCTTACTAAAATTGAATCTGAAATTTTGCAAAAATAATAAGAGGTATATTTAAAAATGCTGTCATTAGTCTTAGAGCATAGACCTAGTCACATTTTATTTGGCTTCTTGCCTTTAATAAGTCCTATCTCAGTCATATGCTTGAAGAATTAGTTTCTGCAATTGAATCTCATCTATCCAGCATATTTGTCTCAATTGTGATTGATTCTTTCCATCTTCATCAAACACGTTGATGCTAGTCAAGCCATTTCTCTTTCCGCAAGCGTGATCATTGTGATCGTGAGCTGTAGTGATTTTGACTTCACCATTACTGTAGTCCATGTCAACAGGGTATGCGATGATCTTCATGTATCTGTCTAGAATGAATGGATGTTCTAGTTCCATTCCATCAAATAGATGTAATATTCATAAGTGAATGAAAAATTGAATCCATTAGTTTTAACCAAATGAAAATTAAAAGGCATTAACTTGCTCTTCACTAATTACTTCTTATGTATATTTTAGAGGGGAGGTATCTTTCCAAAATCACTTCTCTAAGAAATACGTTAAGTCTGTCTTATGAAGTCATTAGGGGATAAATCTGGAATTTATTCCAAATCATCTTCGTCCCCATCCTAATAATCTTAGTCTTCTTCTTCATTATTTGACTTACTCTCTTAATTGCTGTCATTTTAGTCTTATCCCTAGTGCTTTTATTATTGTAGAATGCATATGATTAGTACAATCTAATTTAAATGATATTTATTAATATTAACTTAATGTTTAAGCCCACGAATTATTAATATTAATTTATAGCTCTTTATTGATAATAAAGTTTTGCAATTATTTCTCTATGTGTAAAATAACTAGTAAAGAACACTTTCAATAATTCATAATAATTATATATATTTCCTAGAATAATAAGCAAATTACTTCCAAATTAAAATTAATTATAATCAGAGATTGTACAATTATAATATTTATTGTTCTATCATTTAATAGCATTTCTCTCTATTAATTAAATACCTTTAATAATCAAATTCAAGGGTGATCTTAATGAATTATCATCCATTAGCTCTCTGTCATCTCTATCCATGATTACTGAACAGTCAATATCTCTCAAAAATGGAAAGGTTTTATGCACATTATTATACGATACTTCATTCTGACTTATTTTTTGGATGAATTGTACAGCCTTAATAAGTATAGTCGGTCCATTTCTAAGCTTCATGTACGATTGCCAAAATTCTGTAATCAAAATACTAAAAACTTTTTAATCAATTATGCTTCAGTTCTTGATTTCTGGGCTGATTTTGAACTGGGATTTATTTTAAATATAAAGAAATAAGCTAAAGATTATTCACTTATTAAAGTTGGAAATCTAGATATGAAAAATAGTTTAATGGGATTTTTAATCTATCTCATCAACTTATTGTAATATACGCTCAAGAATTTCCTCCTTTTAATGCTTAATATATTCTAATGAGTTTTAAGTTTTCCTGACAAGTAAGAGATCTGAGTCCTTTCTAAGTTTAGTCTCACTTTGCAATTCCTGCATTTTTTCCCTCTTCCTCACATTGCCTAATTAAATTGCTCAAGACTCTTAGATAGCTTTATAAATGATAAGAAAATATACTAAAATACCTTAGCTTCAAATTCTTTTGGATTGATTCTAAACATGATACCCATTTTTTAACTTTTATTTTTGAGATACCTCTCCTTCAACAATTACTCGTTTAAAATCTTGGCTTTATAGGGGTCTAAATATAAACATTTCATAAAAGGCATAATTTCTTAATTACCATAGTTATTTGACTTAACCAAATCTTATAGCTCTTTCATGGTTACTATTTAATCCTATTGTTTAATTTATTTGAAGTAGTTATTCTTATTTTTTCGATGTAAAACTGCAAAGTCCATATATTAAATGTTAATTCTCACTAGAATTAATTTATTCAGTCGTCTTGCAAAATTAAATTCGTAAATTAATAATTGATTATTGCTCCCTCATAAATTGATCTTATTCAAAGCGATTGAGAAGAAGTATTGTTATAGAATTTAAAACAATAATAATTACTATAATCATTAAAAATATGTAGTAGTTATCTTTAAGTTTTTTACCAGACAGTAGAAACATCTTGCCTATAGAAATTCATTGAGTTTATTTTTTAATAAAAGTTTAAGTTTAAGAAATTTTTAGAAGACAGATATTAAGGCATCATTGTCAAATCAAATATTGAAAGACGCGAATATCTTAATATAAAAAAGGTAATTAATTTAAGGAGGTTTATAGTGTATAATTACAAATTTAAGAAGCCAATTCATTAAGAGTGAATTGAATGGAAATCCTTAATGTTTCAAAGCATATTCAAACATGCAAACAATATTTGCAGTAAATGAGGATGTCACAAATATCGATGAGAGATATTTATATGACCATTAATTATTAACAGGCTTTTAAGATAAAACCAAGGAGGTTCATTACTTCAAGTCATTATTATAAGTCAAAATTACTTTATAAAACCTATTAATTTAGTGATTAGAAGAATAAATACTTAGCTATCGAAGTAGTCAGAGAAAATGAGAGAAATTTCATTGAAGGTATAGATTCCCCAACTGACCCATTGAAATATATGAGCAAAGAATAACTGAAGCTAATTTATTGAGTAAAAATTGAGGTAATTTCCAGAAATAAATGAATAATCAATAATTTATTCACACTATTTTAATCTTAATTTTTAAAAAATATATTAAAACAGCATCTATCTCGAAATTTCATCGATTTCGAGATACGTGCCAATAAATTATAATTAAATTAATCAATAATCAATAAAATGAAATTTAGTTTTTAAATTATGAAAGTTTATCTATGAATTATTTTACAAATAAATTATCAGTCCATAAATAATATAAATTAAATTAAGAACTTTTAAATATTAAGGCTTTATTAATTAAAAATGTTTAACTATTCAGTTATTATTATAAATCTAATATATGAACTTTCATAATTTAAAAACTAAATTTCATTTTATTGATTATTGATTAATTTAATTATAATTTATTGGCACGTATCTCGAAATCGATAAAATTTCGAGATAGATGCTGTTTTAATATATTTTTTAAAAATTAAGATTAAAATAGTGTGAATAAATTATTGATTATTCATTTATTTCTGGAAATTACCTCAATTTTTACTCATTAATAATTTGATCAAAAGAGGCTAGAGCTTGAGGATTCAGGCTTGACAAGAGATTAAATTATATACAATAAATAATTAAGCCCACTTTTCCATATTTAAAATTGTAGTTTTAGACTGTTCTGCTCCTTGCTAATAATCCATTCTTCTAACTCGTAAAGAGAAACAAAGCAGCCTGAGAAATGCTTATCAAATCAAACGAAATATTTTCATTAGAAAGAGTCATCGAAATGGCTTTGAGACAAGATGTGGGTCCAAACCCAACTCTGGCAATAAACATAAATAGTTACTAAAGAGAAGATCATAATGAAATCACCTATGAAGTTAACGAATACAGAAAAAAGTATAGTGATAGAGACCCAGCACTAAACTCAGAAGCTTACTTCTATGACTGCAATATGCTTGAGAGAAGACAAAGACAGCTTGATTTTGATTGTAAGTTTATTTATTAAGCCTAAATATATTTTTAGAGGAAAAGCCAGTCATCTTCATCAACAGACCAACCTCTAGATCTCAGTTAATAAAGAATCATATGAGAATGCTAAGAAAGAAAGATATCGATTGAAAAATCCTCCATTAATCTGTAAATTTATGAATGATTCAGGCAAGATCATGAACAAGAATCAAACTCGTCTGAAGGCTTCAGTTTAAAGAAAGATTGCAAGAAATATCAAGAAAGAGAGAGACTTGAACTTAATCTCTCATGTTGGTGTTGTCAAACTAACTGATAAGATTCCAGTTGGATCCTAATTAGAGGATCTTGAAGAGATGCACAAAAAGACCATTGATCCAGTGACTGGTCGCCTCTTCTTGAATTACTCTCAGTAAGATGATTTTCCAACAAAAGAAATGAGAGTTTATGAAAACATTGTTCAAAGATTCGCATACATTGAAACTGTGGATCAGTATGCTTAGGATTAAGCCGCCGATATTTATAAAGAAATTATCAGAGAAATGTCAATTGACAACGAGAAATCCATTTCAGAGAGAAAGCAAAGGGAGTGGATGGCTGGTCAAGCACACATCATTGAAAGAGATGGACTTTTGGATTTATTTTATAATTTAACTTTTGTTTAATATTATGTGTGTTCTAGTTTAAAACTAAAGTCAAATTTTATATATCAATTTTTTAAAGAAAAAGTTTTCAAATTGAGTCTATTTTATAATAAAATAATATTAAAATTAATAATTTGATAAAATTTATATTGGATAAGAGAGAAGAGAAAGCAAGAGTTGAAGGACATGATTACAAGTGACCAAAATTATAATATTTGGGAGCACTAGATGCCTACACTGAAAGCTTACATAAGTTGAGGGCAGTAGATCCAAATCCAAAGACAAATTCCTTGCTGAAAAACCACTAGACATTAACAGACTTGAACAGATCGCTCATTCAGAGAACAATTAATCAGTAAAGAAAAGAAGCAGAGCCATTCAAAAAATTGAAGATAAATCACCCAAAAAATTATTTATTTTTAATAGATCAAGCTATCAGATCAAATATTAGAAGCATTTCAAGTGAATATGCATAGAGTGGAAAATAAAAGGATGCTGTACAGTAGAATGAGGCTCCTCTTGGTTATGGCATCATAGATCAAGCTTTAGTGTGACACAAAGTAGTTAAACATTTAGATACTTAATTTAATTTGCAATACCCTTTTCAATAGAGAGATTAAATTATTATAGCGCTTAAAGTTTGAGTTATTTGCTTAAATTTAAATTAAATTAAAATCAAACTCATTAATTTTAACACTGGTAGTGATAATTTAGTTTAAAATTAAACCAGAGCTATTTTCGCTAATTAAATATAGCTAAAGACCTTAATCACTTTTATTTTGAAATGTTCTCAGATAATAACGTCAGCACTGGTTTTCACCAGCAACCTCATGGCTTCCTAAATGATAATAATCAGGGAAATGGTGACGGAGGTAGAAATAGCATGTATGAGATACATGTGAAGTGATCAACCAAAGAAGTCTAAGGTGTTCACCCCAGTTACTTTGAAAATGGTTTAGTAGTCGCAACCAAGACCAGATGACTAATGCGAATATAATGGCGATAAAATCAGTGACATCATTGTAGTAGGCAGGGTACTCAAGAGAATCGAGAAGCCCATGAGAACTCAATTAGAGATTAGCGATAATACCTGCACTTTCCATGTACTGCTCTAACATAAAGGACAGAATCAAGTACCAACAGCACTCAGAAACTTCAACTTTGAGTAGTTCACTTTTGCAAAAATTTACGGCAACATCAGAGTATTTAAAGAAGAAAAGGTAATAGTTGGAACTCATATCAAGCGAATTGAGAAGTATGATGAAGTGACCAATCATTTCATGTAGGTATTTTTCTCAAACTTTATAAGAAAGAAGGGCATATTAAAGCCCAGTGAGCTAGCTATGGAATACCCTAATAACATGAACATTCCAGTAAATGCAGGAAACGAAAACTAAATGCAAGTAGATTCACATCAATAGCAATTGCAGTAGCAATAGCAACAGTAGTAGCAACCATCATACTGCAACAATAATAAAAATAAAGGTGGTACAACAGAGGGAATGGAGGAGGCGGTTATAAGAACAATTACAATAAAAATCTCTACAATAACAACAAAAATAGTTATAAAAATAACCAGAACTCCCATAATAACAATAACAATAACTTCAACAATAAAATCAACCAGAATAATCATCACTAAAATGATAACAATCACGGAGACCATAGATGAAATGATAAAAAAATTAAGATAAACATTCTAAATCACATAAAGAGTTTGCTGTAAAACAATAAATTTGCTTAGAAAGATTAGTTGAGGTAGATACTTGGGAATACTGAAGAGATGAGTAGAGAATTGCAGAATGCGCTTGTTAGTTTGCAGAATATTGGAGAGATCGAATAGGGGCATGAAAATAGCACTTTCTGTTGGTTTGAGCCCGCTCTTTTAGAAATGGAAAGTTAATTTAGTTATTTATAATGCATTAATTTAATAAATTTTCTGACAAAATCAATTATTAATATGAGGGGACTTTAAGTAGAAATTGGTTGTTAATGTTAATATTCAATTAAACTTCTATGCCCCATTATTTTTTTTTAATTAAATATGCTTATTCAAATTTTTAAATCATCATTTCATCATTGTGACTATTCTCAGAGTATTTTTTCCTCATATTTTCAACCATCTCTTCCGCAAGTACTCTTTAATTTTTGAATTCCAAGCTTGCAAATTGTTTGCGTAAATCCCCGTCAACTACATCTTAAAAGGGATATAATATGATCTAGAAGTAACATGATTACGACTACAAAAAGGTTGGGCGTCATTTCTCAGATACTATTCCAGATGCACAAAGAAGTCTATTTCTTCACGAGTCTCGTATGGCAAGAGAGCGCACAAAGATACAAATGTATTTCCAAACAAAAACATCTCAGAGTTTGTGCCTGATAAGGTATTTAGAGATCATTTTTGAATTCAAGTGCCTGTCTCTCCGGTGAAAATTTAACAAATGGGATCTATTTTAAAAGCAGCACCATTCAAGTATCCATTTTTACATTTAAACTTAATAGCTGTTAAAATCCTAAAACAAAACAATAGCTTTAAATATAGACTTATAATAATGAATATAAGTATAATTAACTTTTTGTAATTATATATGATTAATATAAAAATGGAAAATTACAAATTATATTTTTTTAATCTAAAATATATTATTCAATTATTTTAAGTTTTTAAGTAGGATCATCCTCAACATTGTCTTCACACCCAACTGGAAGCCTGTTAATGAACAGATTTTCGAATTTTTTAACCCCAGCAATTGATCGTGGTCAAGCAAACAAAAGGAAGTAAACCATCTGTTCAGGATATCATCCGAAAATATATAGAGCTTCACATCCTCCGGTTTATACTTAAGTACATGCACACTCTCTTATAGATCTCCAACATAAAATCTACCTTCATTAAATTGAATTTGTATAATTGCACCTTAGAAATTCTTATTCTCTACTTTTTTCAAAAGCTTCTTTTGTCCTAGCTCATAGATTCTTAAGATAAGTCCAACTCCAGCAATAAACCTTCCTTTTGTATTCATTAAATGCCATTGGAATATCTTCACAAGGAGTGCAATGCATAAGTTATAGGGATTGACCATTGTTCACAAATTTATAGGTTTTTATGAAACCCACAGAGCAAAATCTTGGTTGGAGAGTTACATTAAGAGAAGTTCCTAAATCAAATGAGTCTCACCAGGATTTATGAAAAATAAGAGGAATACTTTAATTTAAAATGAAAATTAATAATATAATTAAGTATTAGGATTAACTTAAATAGAAATATATTTAAAAGAACAGCTTTGTCAACTCTCCACTCACCTTCATAAACATCTCCATCTGCATGAATTAGTTTTTCTTTTTTTTGTATATCTGTTCTTTGCCGAATCCTCGTCCTCTCCACTTCAAGTCTCTTTAGTATTGCTGAAAGAGTATTAAAATAAATTCAGATATTTAAAATGTAACTTACAAAATTTGTGTGAATGTAGTCATGCTCCGTCTTCGTCTAATTAGTTTTCCATTTTGATTTTTAATTATTAATTATAATTTATCAATTTCCTTTTATAAATTATGATTCCCTAAAGTTGTAGCTATAAAAAGGGAGAAAACATTATTCTCGAATTCTATCAACTCCGAAGTTTGTAAAAGGTAGGGATCTACTATTCTTATGCAAGAAGCAAATTTATTTTGACCTGCTCTTGGATAAATAATTCTTGATTTATCTAATGCTAAGTAATTTTCATCTTTATTATTCTTAGCGATTTCTTCTTTCATGTGAAATTTCTCACTATAAGAATATGAATTATGATCTTTCTCTAATTTATAAAATTAAAACATGGAGTTATATTAGAGCATTTATAATTTTAAGTGAATATGACAAGATAATTAGTTTCTTTATGAATCTGAATCTTAGTTGGAGTATATCATTACTTTATGTGTGTGAAAATTTCTCCGAGTCTCTCTACTGTAATAATTCTCAAAGTATTTCAATTAATGGCTACTATACCTCCATCAGGGCATTTCTCACTGCAGAATGATAAAGCTACTTCAAGCATTTCATAACTCAGAGGAGTGATATTAACTTTGTTTGTTGACAGTGAGTGTATCATATCTTATTAGCCCAAAATTTATGAGCTTATAAGCTCATTTAAATAAATATGATTTATATTAAATTTAATTCAACTATAAATAAAAGCATTAATTAAAAATACAACTCAATTTATTGATTCTCTAAAAATATGAATGCTGTAATTAAAAAAAGAATTATTATTTGCATGTATAGCTAATACGATAAATATTAGCAGCACCTTAAAATTAATTTAAATTGTTTTAATTTAATTAAATGTGTGTTTTCAATAAATCTATTTATATTTAAAATTATTTAATTCTTTTTAGCTCGTTATAAGCTCAACATAAGAAAAAGAAATTTTATTAAACTATCAAATTAAATTAAATTTGCTATAAAAAGTCTATTGATTTTACCCTAATTTTAGCCAAATTTTATTACGAGTTATAATCAAAAATATCCTACAGCCCTTAATATAAACCCCAATTAATTTCATTAAGTTCTAAAAATAAATTGATTTATTATTCAGAATTAAATTCCCATTAATAATTAAATATTTTATTTCAGAGCTTATAAGCCCGGCCCCAAAACCCTTTAAGAAAATTTACAATTGTAATTTCTAATGAGTTTTAAATTTAATTTCTACTGAGTTTTAAATTTAATTTCTACTTTTTAATAAGTTAAGAAGTTGTTTAATCTTTATTTGAAAAATAAAAATTTATTAAACTTTGTTTATACATTGATACTTTATTTAAATTAGCTATTGTAGAAATACATTTGAATTTGGAAAATTAATTATAATTAAATTAATAATAAATAAAAATCGTGGCAGTTAAAGTTGGCCAATTTAAATCGATCTAGGGCTCATTCGATAGTGAATTCAAAATTAGCTGGACTTTACTATTGGCGGTACTATTTTATTATTTTATCGCATCCCTGGAGGGAGATAACTTCACTTTAATGTGAGGGCATAATTTACTGAATTTAGATGAGTTTAGTGGAGTTATCTCGCTCCAGGGATGCGATAAAATAGTACCGCCAATAGTAAAGTCTAGCTAATTTTGAATTCCCTATCGAATGAGCCCTAGATCGTTTAAATTGGCCAACTTTAACTACCACGATTTTGATTTATTATTAATTTAATTATATTTAATTTTCCAAATTCAAATGTATTTCTACAATATTATTTAGCTAATAATTTTTTGAAACTTATTATAAAATGTATTAGATTGAGTTACATGGAATTTTTGAAGTAAGTTAATAGCAACACCAGATTAAATTGGGTTTATAACTTTCGTGTAATAAAACTTGGTTTTGATATCTCATTAACATTCAAAACCCCAAAACCCATCAATGAGGTTTATAAGTGCTTTGTTTGTAGGGAATTTGTTAGGAGTTGGGGTTATTAATTAAATGCGAGACAATAATTACAAGCTTATGGGGTATATTTATGATGAAGAGTATATAGATTTAGTGTTTAAACTGCGCTATGGATGTGATATATACGTGAATAAGTCAAACCAGTACTTAATTAAAAGTCTATCGGACTTCTCTTAAAGCGAAGTCCATCAACTGTTCGCTCTCACTGTTTGTTATCTTTGTAATTAAAGCAATAATAACTGAATTCTAAGTCTAAGAGGAAATCAAAGTTCCTATAGAAGCATATTGACTATCTTATCAATGAAAAAATTTTGAAGTATCGGGCTCACTTCTCTCTCGACCAAAGCTACTATGTTTCATCGCCAGTTCCCTGAGTTGAAGATCTCTGCATAATCTGTTGCAAACATTTATAAACGAAATGGTATCTCTTAGCAAAGGTGTGAATCGTATCAAGAGAGTAATTGATTTCACTCTGCCATTTTACAACAACAACTTAAATTATATTTTTGATTAAATGCAGAGAGCCTAATAGAATAATATTAAGTTTATTCATGCTAACGAGGCTGTGTTTACCTTCAAAACTTCCATCTAAAAGTCTTGGTAGAAGAGACATAGTAATATAGAAGTATATGACTAGAACGGTAAGGTATAAACAATGGCAATTCTTGGAGGTATTAGCGAGGATGCTGGTTTAGAAACTTATCTTATTCATCCTCGCTCTATTAAGACAGATCAATATATTAAGTTCTTAGAGCAGCTGAGAGAGAAGTACCCTGAATAAGAGATTATACTGTTTGTTGATAATCTATCAGTTCATAAGACAAAAGATACAAGGAAGAGTTATGAACAACTTAGAATAACACCAGTGTTCAACGTACCTTACAGTCCGCAGTTTAATGGAATAGAATTCTACTGGGGTATACTTAAAGGTCATTATAAAAAACTATTGCTAAACCACTTGATGCATGACCTGCCTATCGATCCAGATCCAGTCAACTTTATTTAAAGTTCATCTAAGAGAGTAGACAATTAGGTGGCCAAGAAGGGAGAGTAAATGTATATAAATAAGTTTTATAGTTAAGTTAATGAATATATAAGTCACATTTAAAATTCTTTCGTAGGAGCTGGCTTCTCTTTTCATCCTCTTGTAGCTTCCCTCCTCCTAAGTTTCCTCTCTTACTGCCAGCTCCAGCATCTATCATTGAATCTGTCGGCTAAATATTAGAATAATGTCTCTTGCTAACTTCATACTTTGTCTGCGACTTTCGCTCTCTATGAATTTTGCTCTATTCCTTCATCAAGAAATTACCAGTTCCATATTTTTCTAAGGAGCTAAGCTCCAAATCTTACTTGATATATAAGGGTGCATCTACAGTTCTGTCAGCCAGCTCTCACTTATCTTGATGCCTTGCTTGTTCTTGTCTTCTGGTGAGATGCTGTACCTCTTTTTATGAGATTCTTTTTTAAATTCTTTCATATAATCACCTTTGATTGTTTTTAGTAAGCCAAAGAAATAGTTTATTTCAGGTAGTTTATTTGACAACTGCTTCTTAGTAGGCAGGTACTGCGAGACCTCTTGGTCTTTCATTGAATCATCATATAAATTAGTAACTGCGATTTTCTGGATAGTTTGGAATCTCTGCAAACTTTACATCTTAAGTTTTCAATGCTTTCTTTTCTTCAGAGAGTATTGCCCTTAAAAATTATATTTAAATGCCTTCCATAGTTGGCAGAAACAAACCAACTACATAATTAAGATTAGTTTTTAAGAGTTACTTACCTTGCTACACCAGATAGCGGTGCGAATCAATTCTTGAGCTTGGACTCTTTTCATTACATCATTCATTGACTCCATCTTGTTTACAGATCTAAGAAATGATATTCAAATTTAAGTTTATTGATTTCAATTATATACCTCTGTAAAACTTACTATTAAATATGGGCTTCCTATATGAGGTCAACCTCTAAGAAGGGTATGGAGAAGGTTTTGAGAACTGGTTTCAAACTTGAGAGATTGATATCAATTTCTACTGTTATAGTTCCATATTTTTAAATTTAAATTGAGACTTCCTTAATTAGGAACAGCTCCTAAAATGCTAGTACTTATTTAGGAGCACCCTATTTTTAATCATAAAATACCTCCTAAAGCAGGACGTATTAATTAGGTGCCCCTCCTAAATCGAGACGTGCTGTAATCAACCTATTATTTATAGTAAAAATGGTTACTTTCTCAATTATATTTAGAGCTGGATAGTATCTTGCCACTCATTTTCTTCTCTCACACTCTAAAATCTTCCCATGAAACTTGTAGGCTTGCAAAGCTCTCATATGAGCTCTGAGTTATAGAGGCAGTTTTATAATTTTAAATACAAATTTAAATATGAGCGCTAACATTTTAAGAAAAACAACAGCACTCTCATCAAAATAAATGAGACTTACCTTTGGCAAAAATAAAAAGAGCGATAGCTGTGAGATGGACTCTCATAAAGAACTACCAGAGCTATCACTTGAGGTCTTTGTTATTAAAATTTAAATTAATAATAGAAAATAAATGTCAAACAAGTGTATCGGAGACAATGAGGAGGAGAAAGTTAGAAATGAAATTTCAATTTAAGCAGAGGAAGTTGAAGTATATTTTTGTGAGAAGTGTGAAAGAGATTTAACTCATAAATCTAGCTGGTACAGGCATATGAAGGCCCATAAGGAAGCTAAGCCTACTTTATACTTAAAGCATGACAAAGTTGATGGAAAGTATGACTACTTTGAGTGTCATAAGTAGTACTCTCATATAAGAGACTTAAAGAAACATCTTTTAAAAACCCACAAGTAAGAAATATAAGTTGAAAATTAAGATACTCAACTGAAGTTACTCAACAAAAGAAAAGCAAGGGAGCCACTTTAAGTTGCAGAACTTTAATAAGCAAGTAAATCAGAGTATATGAGGATAGTTCGCAACCTCTTAGCATCAGAGATCACTAAAATTATGATTAAAATTTAATACAAAAAAATTCCTGTACTTGCATAGATTGATTTAGATATTTCTCTTCAAATCTACCTAATTTTAGAGGGTTCCTTTGACAAGAAAGTTATCAAGGATCATCAGTGTGCTTGCATAGTATATCTTTTCAACTATCTTCTAAGTGATGATAAATATTAAATGGAGTTTAATAATGAGTATCAAGTACTCACTCAAGCAAAGTTTAAAGAGTGCAAATACTTAATAAATCTAGATGCTGTTCTCCTTGCCAAAGATCATTTAGCTTTCAGACTCCCACTCTTTGAAATTACCCTCAGAGATTTCATAGCTGATCAAAGAAATCATTGATAGCTTGCATTAATAGCAACCTAAACTATACTGGGTGTCAAACTGCTTCATAAGTTAGGCTTTGTTCATAGAGATTTGAAGCCTGAGAATATTATGATAAACTTCTCGCCTGTAAGAGTGGCAATAATAGACTTCAACAGAGCATTAAGAGTGGAAGTATCAAGACTTGGGAGCGTTATGGGAATTCGAGGCTATCATTCAGAAAGAGAAGACTGGAGAGATGGAGATTTTTAATGGAATGTGTGGGCTATGGCAGCAATAATCATCGAGTGCTATTTGCCTCGCAACTATTACTACTCAACAATATGCGAAATGGATGCGAAGCAAAGAATTAAACAATTTATTGATAAAACAAGAGTCTCTCAATCAATGAAATAAATGGCAGAGTAGGTCATAATCAAGCCTAACCCACGATCAGACATATCAATAGAGCAGATAAAATAATGGTTAAGCAAGATAAATTTCAGACATCTACCACAAGATCCAAAAGTGCATTTTGAGTGATTAAATTAAATACATTTACTATATATTTCACATTAAAACCTATTAATAACCCCAATCCCTAACAAATTCCCTACAAATCAAAGCACTTATAAACCTTATTAAGGAGTTTTGGGTTTTTGATTAGACTTACCTAATTGAGCACTCTTAAAAATTTTGACTGGTTTTTAAGCGTCCTGCACTGCATTATCAAGTCCTTTCAAATATCGGTTAAAACCAAGTTATGCATAGCTATTGTGACTTTATTAATAAAGCATAATAAAGCCCCGCGAGTATCTAAGCCATTTATTAAACTTACGATGGTATGTAGTTAATTAAGTGTTACCTTTTTTCCTTTATTCTTACTTGTTAGCAATAAGACCATCTTAAAATTAAACTTCTAAAATAGTGTCGAGTAATTTTTTCTTTTTAACCTAAGCGAAAAATCTCTCTACTGGCGCAAGATTGAAATGATAGGGACCAAAAAACAAATTAGAAATATTTAGTAGTCTTATCTTTTTCATTATAAGGGCGCTTCTGTGATACGAAGCATTATCAAGCATAAATAGATTCGTGGTTCTCCAATTTGCGTTTTACTTTTAATGGAGACTGATAATTTGCATTATAAAGTAGAGAACAATTTAGCTATTTGTTTTGCCTTTACTAACTGTAAAATAAGCATTATTATCAGATGATAGTCCAGCAAGAATGCCAATAGAGTCAAATCTTTTTGATCCTGTACTGTGATTCAGACGACCTCTTCTTTGCCAAGATTTAGACCTCTGCTCACTAAACCTTATTAAACTCTCGTCAATATTTATTATTATTTTCCCTTCATATAGTGTCTATATATAATAGAATGCAGCAATTTATCGTTGGAGCTTGGATTTAATCATATTAACTCTTGGGCTTAAGAAGTATTATTTTCTAAAACTAAAACCTAGCTTCTTTTTCATGTATGCCCTTAATGCAGAAATTGAAACTCTGGAGTTGATCTTCTCCAAGATTTACTTTTATAAATATTTACAACTCAAAATACTATGATGACTGTCAATATATTCTTCAATAAAATTCTGGACTCGAGGGGTAAAAGCTTTAAATTTTGGTCTTGTTTGACTGCTCAAATTAATCAAGTTATTCTAGGTTTATTTTTATAGTCTTTTAAGGTGTTAGTATGACACTCTAAAGCGTTTGCCTAAGGTTTTTAATGGTATATTTTAGTTGCTCATCAAGTGTTTTACAATGATATCCTATGTTGTCACTAATTGTCCTCCCCATTAGTTGGAATTTGTGGCTTCCTATTTTTATTACTCATAGCTCAGAATTAACTTTTCTATTCAAGAGACTGTATAAGCTTTTGTACTTTTGTTTTAAACGTGGCCTTAAAGGATTGATTAACCACTTGTTATTCCTCGAGTAAATTTAGAAGATGCTATTCATCCAAAGTTTTAAGCTTCTTGTATCTCTTTACTATTATAATTGCTTTCATAAATGCTTGCATAAGAGCTAAAAAATCAAACAACCCTTAAGATTCCACGAACTCTTTAGTTAGTAAGGCGGCATCTCTAGGGTCTTATATAGGGTACTTGGGACCCTGCGCTGACATTTAGTCAAGGCTCAGCTTTTCTAAATGTGGATATATCTTATACAAAGCTTCTTTATATAGATTATATAGATAGGTTGCCAAATCTATGCATTGGCTTGTAAAAGGGTTGGTGACAAGACAAGAATTAATTTCATTTTAAACGTCGCTTGTCAAATTTTCGGGGGGGGGGGCGATTATCTGAACCTAGAGCTGCAGTATCTGAACCTAATGTATTTATAATAGTTTAAATATGTTTGCATACATGCTTCTAGTCAATTTAGGGTCGGAGAACACGAATAAATAATTTTAGATAATGAGATATCACTCTAAAGGGTCGAAAAAACTTCAATGAGTATCGTTTTATTATAAAATTGCATATAATTTTTATCTTTTTTTCCACATGTTTTTATATTTAATTTGTTTATTTTAAACTATAAAACATACGCGAGTCGTTGTAAATGACACTAATCAAGAGAATGAAATTCCATCAGTAATAATATTCTATCATAAATGCTATGATTAAGAATATAACTTATCGCAAGATATATCATTTACAACGACTCGCGTATGTTTTATAGTTTAAAATAAACAAATTAAATATAAAAACATGTGGAAAAAAAGATAAAAATTATATGCAATTTTATAATAAAACGATACTCATTGAAGTTTTTTCGACCCTTTAGAGTGATATCTCATTATCTAAAATTATTTATTCGTGTTCTCCGACCCTAAATTGACTAGAAGCATGTATGCAAACATATTTAAACTATTATAAATACATTAGGTTCAGATACTGCAGCTTAGGTTCAGATATCGCCCCCCCAAATTTTCTTCTTCAGATGATTAGCTTTCGTCATCTCAAAATTCATCTTCTGGCTTTTTTTTCTTGTTGAAAAAGTCGGATATTTTTGTTTTGAGTTTATTGATATGTTCCATAGCTCTGGCAAAGTATTTATTGTTTTTGGAATCGAGGTTCTATATAGAGAATTCTTTTTAGCCCGATAGAATTCTTTGTATTAAATACTCCCTTTTTATTAATAATTATTAAACAATAAAGGTTAAAAGCAATTATTATTTAAAATATATATTTAAACTTGTACTTACAACCAAGACTACTTGGAGAACCAATAAGACTTGGCCGAGGTGAATGTAAATTTGATAAGGCAATGGATTGGAAGCAAAAAGGAACTCTATGAGTTTCTCACTTAAGAGTGCAGCGCTTATCTGCCAAAGCTTATATGTACCAACATCTACTTCCTTAAAAGAATCGTTAATGGAGAAAAAAACGTAAGAACACTCTTGATAACCGATATTGTACTTAAGAAGAAACGAGGTTGTTGTGACTGTAATTCCTTAGATTGAGGGTCTTAACTCCGATGACTTCATAAACTTTGCTTAGCAGAACTAATAGATCCTGTAATTCTTGCCTGACTAATGCGATTGGCATCACTTGGACCGCTAGTGGATTTGTAATGTCTGATGACTATTGACCCATAAGGAACTTAGAGGGTGATTCAATAAGCCAAAGAAAACCGAAGAGATAGACTTAACAAATCTCAAAATATGATTGTTGGAATGAGGCCAGAGTTTTTACAGGCACTCAATAACACCCTAAGCTTTAGCAGTAATTTTTTTATTATAACTTATCTAAAATAGCTCACAAGGATAGATCTGTATTCCTATTGAAGCCCAGTATTTAGAGGAAAGGACTCGTGAAAGAGCTTGAAGAGATGAACAATGAAGAACAGCAATTAAATCAGAGCAAGCAGAAGTATCTATAGCAAAACAAACGAGTGAGAGAGAGGAGCATACTGGGCTCCAAGAATAATTAGATGAGCTAAACGACTATAAAAATTTAGTTATGCAGTTGTATTAGAGTGGTATTATCAATGAAGAGGGGAACCCGCTTATGCCACCCCACAACCACCACGACTCGAACAATAATATGCAATGACTAGAATGAAGATGATATTTAAGTTGTTAACTTATTAAAGAACTAATTAAACATTACATTAATTTTTTTGGAGTTAAACCCTTATTTTATGAACATCCCATATTAGCTTATATGTAGAGTGGTTAAGTCAATAAACCTTTCTACTTCGAGTCATTCTTTTCACAGACAAACTCTCCCTCTGCATTTCATGGGCTTTCGTTGGAGTTTCAGTTACTTTTGGCTCAACAATATGATCGTTATTTTCTTTCATTTAGGCCTCTTCTTAGCTCTAACTTTGTTTTAAGCTTTTTATTTTCTTTTCGTTAGATTTTAAAATTGATTTTTACACCCTATTTTAATTCAAATTAGAACTAACTCGAGTGGGTTTTGGCTTATTGATCTATCTCCATAATGTTTTCTCTTTTCTGAACTTTCTTTGATTTTAATTGCTTTTTTTATTCAGCTTCTTGTTACAAGTATCCAGCATTATCATATGTAGATTAATTATTCTCTATTTATAGTACATATTCTACACCTTTCTTCTGCTTTAAATCATTTTAACCATGGCTATAAGTAATGGAACTTGCAATTTTATTTTGTTAAGCTTGATTTTAACTCTCCACGACTTCGATATCTTCAAAGGAACTAGTTTCCCTTTCTTCTTAATCTAGGCTCTAATTTTCATTCATTGAAGTTGTAGCTGCTGAGATTTCATTCTCTTTCTACTTTATTGGTTCATATTATTAGCTCAAAATTGTTTAGAGTTTTGAAAATTTTATATGACTTTAATTTTCCAGAAAGTCTTGTCTGATCTGTATTGCTTGTTCAACAGTATCTTGTGAGCCACTAAATAATATCATGTGTCTGTATTGCCCCTTGTTTTCGAGCCTTCCCACTCTGCCTATTATTTGCTCAGTTTGCCGTTTAGATAATATATCGCTAATAATCAAGTAAAGCCCTTCATTATCCTCAAACTCTTTTGTAGTCGGCAAATCTGTACCCCTTCCTTGGATTTCATTAAGTCATAGGACACTATACCGTTAGTTGCTATTTTGTATTTTAAATTTTCCCTCAAAATACGCATCAACCTTCGACCCCTTTACCCCCTTCATACTGTAAAACTAAAGTTCGTTGAATTTTTTGAAATATTACTCAATGATCGAATATGTCCCCGAAGACACTATTAATACAGGTGTTGACAAAGTTTGTTTCATGCACAGTTCATAAATACTCTTACAATATTCTTGACTTCTATTATTTAATAAGTTTTATAGCTGGCATCTGCGATCACTCTTCAGCTTGCTCAGCAAGGGGAATTTAATTTCTTTTTGCTTGAATGCTATCTCTAGGCAAGTTTTCTCCTTTTAAGATAGAGAAGAGCCAGTAAGTCCAATTAATTATGAGCAACTTTTAAAGCATTTTATTCAGTCTGCCATAAGTTAAGTAGAGCCTTCAAAAATTATCCAGTCATACTCATCTATGATTAACACAGAATTTCTTAAAAAGCTTAAAAACTTTTAGTCATTTGTTTTGGTTTCAACATATTTCTAAGTCATAAAGTATACTCCTAGCTTGTTTTCATATTGGTTGTAGTTAATCTTGACATTACTATTTAGGATTAATTTTTCGAATCTTTTTTCGTCCCGTAAAACTAGATAGACATTTTTGCCAAGGATAATAGTATTAATCTACATCTATATACACACAGTGTCACGCCTATCATAGCGCACAACATAGTCTTGCCATTTCCTCTTCCGAAATTTATAAACTGGTACCTACTTTTGCTACACATAATATAGCTGAGACACAACTTTGATAAAAAGTTAAAGCCCAGTTATCGCTCTAAGGTCCTTATTTGATCACCATGCAATGTCATATTTTCTTGGAGATCGCAGCAAAAGTTAAAAGCATCTTCATTGCCTTTGTTTAACTTTTCTAATTACCCAACCATTTTGTAAAACTATTAACCAGTTAAATCCTCAACCTACTTTGGGTTTTTTAGGATCTGTTTCAAACCTATTTAATTTTCGCTGATCAAGTCAGCAATAATATCCGGGCGGTTTTTTATCCCTTTCTCGATTTAAATGAAGGTAAGTTATCTTACAACGTTCACAATTTCGGTTAGTTTCCCGATCCAGTTTGGATTGCGGTCTTTAAGTTCAACTGATACATGGGCTATCAACAATGAAAAGTCACTCTGGTCAAGATACTCCCATTTCTTTATGAATATTTCTTTGATACTATTGATCATAGGTTCAAGGTCTGAATAGGTTTTTGATTGACTCAGTGCGCATATTTATACAAAATCGCCAACAACATTAACAGAAATTTCTCCTATTAACCTCAGAAATTTGTTATATTTTAAAACTCAAATTAATGGCTTGTTTAAGCACTGCAGAATATTTGGTAGCGACCTTATTACCTGGGCATCAACTTGGAACTTTGCAAATATACCAACTATCAACGGAATAATTCCGATATTTTTGCTATCTAGAAGCACCAGCTCCTCTTACAGTTGAGAGAAGAATTCAAATTCATTTATGAAGATGTAATTACCAAGTCCAAGTGTTTCCTTAGAATTTGGCCTTTAAGACTATCGAGTTTTTAAGCCTGTCTTATTCTATGACAATTAACTCGTTCTGTAATAGAGCAATGGCTAAACAGACTGTCTTGTTTTTATTTGCAGGTCCATATTGGAATTTTAGTTGAGTTCATGAATAAGGCCAAACATGCCCTCACATAATGTAGAAGAGCATGTTGTCTTAAGGTTTATTAAAAACTCCTACAAGCATTAGCTGTTTCTCTGACAAATTTCCTCAATAAATTGGTATCGTCCAGTTGGTTTCAAGAGCATGCATTCCCTTAAATAGTTGGAAGTTAGCTCTGATTAGATTTTTGCACAGTAGTTTTCTTATGGCGTTAATTAGTTTTATTAACCGAATGAGTTTCCTTTGTTCGTTTAAAAAGGAAAGTATTTTTATTGCTGCGCGTTTAATTCATCTTTTATTTTTCGAGGGATTTCAAGGCCATTCACAGAATATGCCCTTAAGGATTTGGAGAAAGACTTGGACGTCTTGTTGAGGATATATTTACTTATAAAACGAGGGAGATCCTTGAAATCTTTTAGGGGTTTGAATTCCGCAAGCTCTAATAGCTTTGAGATGTCATAGTTATGTTGTGGGAGGATGAGCTTGGCTTTGTCAATTAAATCTGGGTACTCGGCCCCATCATAAACAGTTTTTCTCCCTCTTTTTTTATGACTATTGTTTTGTTGGCTGTTTACTTCAAATGGTTAATTGAATGGAATTGACTCCTACTGTAAAAAGGTGCTTTCTTCAATTTGTTGACTTTGATTTTCTTGTTCAAGTTCGTTCTCAAAGTTAGAGAGAGATTATTTTGATAGTGATGTGTGTGTTGAGTGATTCATTAAGGTTTCTGGGTTCTCTTAATTTTGGAGGTAAAATTTCTAAATCTAAATTATTAAGATATTAATAGCGCACTTAATTGAGTATTAATTCATTCTAATTCAAAAAGCTCTGTCTTAATGCCTAAAACCCAACAATTACATAGTAAAAGATGGATATTATATAGTTATAAATCTCTTATAGAGTTGGAACATTCTGAAGAGGTAAAATCGAGCCCCTTGGCCTCTTTTGAGTAAACTTAGCATGTAAAAATAATTAATGGCCTTCCTCCTCCAAACTCAAATTTGGCGACTAAAAGTCCAATAAAATAGCTGACTTTTCTTAATTTAAATATATGAACTAATTAAGATTTAAGTCAGACCCCTAGAAGTAGCTATAAACAGGTTAAAACACAGTTAAGGCTATAAGTCTAATGATTTTGAGGATTTTTGCAAGAATATCACAATAAAGCTTCGTTTGGTTCTTCTTTGGAGTTGAGGTAAGTACTCCTAGCTTCAAGCTAAACAGATGTTTAAGTAGACACTTCTGATAGATCTATAAGTTATTTAAAAGAAGGAAAATATCAATGGGAAGCTTAAAAATTTTGAATCCCAAATTGGCTCCAAACATTAGAACGAATAGTCGATAATTCTGAGGACTCACATTTAAAGTCAAAACATTTATTCTAGTTAAGCTAAATATTTAATGAATGAAAATGTTGATTAATTTTTAATTCGATTTATTTTTCATAAATTTTAGCTTATCTATTGCTAATTAAGTGTTTTATTACCTTAAAATCGAAGTTAAACTTATTTTTACCATTAATTTTATATGATATTTGATAGAATAAACACTGAATTTAGAACTGCTTAATACAATAAAATTTTACAATTAAAGTTTATGATACATATTAAATTATTGTATAGTATCATTATTAAATTAGAAAAATGGATTCCAAGGCTAATTTCAAAATATCAATTTACTTAATGCTTGGACCACATAACTTTCTAAATTAGGGTTCCTCCACCATAAGTAGAACCTAAAGCACTCTACCAAGTTCTAAACTAGTTTACTCTAGTAAAATTTTTAACAATGGAAAAGATGATGATAAGGAATCAGACAATGATTCCTCTTAAAATTAATAATTTAAATTTTCCTCTAAATATTCGGTCTTCTCCTCAAACCTAAAACTCTCACCACTAATTATGAAAAATAATGAGAAAAATAGATGGTATTAGCAATAAGATTAATAACAATACTAATACTTTTTAAATAAATAGAAAATGGAAGTTCTCGAACAGCTTTGTTATTTTTCCAGTATCCCTCGTAGACGTCTCCATCAGCATGAATAAAATTCCCTAACCAGTGCCTTTCTGTCCTTGCTGAAGTCTCTGTCTTTCAACATCACTGACTCAAAGTATTGCTAGAAGAGTATTAAAAAAATTATAGATATCATAAATGTAACTTACAAAATTATGGTGAATACAACATGGTTCCGTCTTCATCTTAAAAGGTTTTCATTTTAACAATAAATAATTAATTAAAATTTATCTATTTCCTATTATAAATTATGAATCTAACTTCAGGACAAAAAAGATAATTACTTAGATAGTGAGTAAGAAGACGCAGCAAAATTAACAAAAAAACTACCATAAAGAATTAAGTAAGACGCCTCTAAAGTTTCCTAACCTCAATACTTTCCCATAGGTAAGGCCTTCACCTCCAATTTAATAAGAAACAAAAAATTGATAAAAAATAAGACTTCTTTAATAAAGGTTTAGCTCAACTATAAGTTGAGAAACATGAATAAAAGAAAGCAACGAAGGAAAGCAAGCAATAAAAGCAAGGAATTAAAATTAATAAGATAACTCTTTTTTATTTTTTCTTTTTAAATTTGCAAAGACTTTTCATATTTATTAAAAATACATTATATAGTTGACTATGATGATGAAGATTGTGATGATAAATTATTATATAAATTTAATTATTTTAATAATAATCAGTAGCATTTATTTAAAAATTTAAACTTTGTTTAATTTAATTGTCTTTTTCTTAAGAAGATTATTAAAATTTATTTGATTATCATATCGCTTAAAGTACTGAATTAGAATAATTACTTATATTATATATTTTCTTGGTTTTATTCTGCAAATTTAAAGCTTTTAATATTTTCAGTCTAAAAAATTCTGTAATTGATGAAAAATAAAAATTTTTAATACTAAATCAGATACATAATATTTTAATTTCATCAAAGACATAAGTCTTTTACCATTTGAGTTCTTAAAAACGGTAAATTAGACTATTTGAAATTCGACATTTATATGCAAGTGATAAAATACTGCCATGAAAAAAATATGCTCACAGAATTTTAAATATTAAATGCAAGTCAATATCCAAAAATTGTGTTGCCATTGAAATTAATTCACTTGTATTTAATTTTAAAGATTTTAAAAAAATTTGAGAGTTAGCTCTTGCAGAAAAAAGATTAATTACCGACAAATTATTTTTTTAAATTGTTCATTTTTATTTAATTGGTTCTATTCATAAAAATATTAATTAAAAATATATTTTACTTATAAATGATTTAAGGTACATGAATATAAAAGGGTTTAAATATAGTAACTCAATTGAGGAGAAAAGCGAGGGAGGAGAAGATTTTAAATCATCATCCAAATCATAATAAATGAGGAAAGATAACTTCTTCAAAGACTTTTATAGTTCTGTACAGATTATGTTGGCAAATAAAATATAAAAAAAACATATTTATAATAAAGATTTAAGACAATATATACAAGAATAAATAAAGTATAACTACAACGTTCCTGAAGGCACTATTAGGAAATTGCATTCTCAGCAATCATCAGGAAAAGATTTCAAACATATCATATTTTTGGGAAATTGTGAACTAGTGCAATTATGAGAAGAAATATTGTAGAAAGGAGGTCTTTGAATTGAAAATGACAAATCATATTATGTTCTGATAATAATGTATATTTTTTAATATAAAAATTAATTAAAAATTCTTTGATTTTAAATCACTAAGTCATCACTTAGTGAAGTTCTTAAAATATTAACAAATAAAAGAATATAGATGAGAATAAGTGCATTTATATTTATTAAACTTCTAAAAAGAGCATAATTTGATTATTAATTTTTAATAAAACTATTAAATACTGCTCCACAATCTAACTAAAATTTTAGCACCGTTACATATATAATGTGGTAAAAATAATTAATTACAGATTGTTGATTTTTAAGAAAATCTTTAATTTGATTTAATTAATTTAGGCCAATATATTATTTAGCAATAACTACTCGGATATTTCTCCATTTTATATATTTAGCTTTGACTTAGGAGTTTGATGAAAATTATCAGAAATGGTTTGAGGCTGCAATTTTTTCATATACGACTCCATATTTTACTTTTCCCACACAATTACCTGATCCTGATTAGACTTAATCACTCCATCCTCGAATACAAATAACTACCAACAAGAGTAATTTTATCAAACACTTCACTTTAAGGACTAATAATATGTTTGCGTCACTTGCATGATTGAAAGTCTTTGCACTTATTGTCTTAGAAATATTTTTATAAGATGATAACATCTATATCTGAAACCAAGTTATATTACTCCTTTTCTTGGATACATATTGAAGATTTTGGCTTTAACTCTAATAAAATCACTAGGTATTTTTACTCCAATCTCAACCCTATATACCAGACAACAAATATTATCTTCAATTTAATTTCACGTAATTGTTATCTTATTAAAACAAGGATAGCACATTCTCTTCAGATCTTTTGCTTGAAACAATTTTCTCGAAATTTTGAATAACTAAAGCCTAATTTCACATCCTTTAATCTTTTAATCTGTATCATTTGCTGGAAATTTTACTGTAACATGCTGTCACCCTTGCAGGTCGTGGCAAATTCTACGTCACTTCACTCATCCAGGAGGCCACTTAATAGACAAACGTTTCTTGCTCAAGTTTATTATCTCAAAAGTCATAGCGTTTTTGGATATTCATCAGATTTCAAAATGATTTTAAAATTATAAATGATTTAAAAAAACTATATGCCATACTTTAGATTTCTTATTTTTTAATTTATAGATTTCTAACTATTACAATTAAATGTTTACATTTTACTATTACTAATTCTTAAATTTTTATCATATTTTCTTCATAATTATTTTTACTTCATATCTTTTCATTAAATTGATAACCGTAAAGTATTTTTACCTAATTTTTATCATAATAATATATATATATATATTATTCTTTAGTTTGCTAAATTATTTGTAATAAGTAAAGTTATTAATCTGAAATTTCAGGGATACATAATTTTTTGGGAAATTGTTCAGTCATAAAATGAATTTACCTTATTATTTTCCCATACATTAATACTATTGCTTATACTTGAAATATGATAAACTGCTTTTTATGGTTCGTATTAAGTAATAATTTATATAATCTATATCTATTCATTTAACATATAAGGTTATTTAATTCTGATAATATAGAATACTGATTGAAATCTTGTTTGTATGATTATTGTTTCAATAATTTTTAGCTATTCCTAGAGTCTGTTATTTAAATAAAAAAATTTATAACTTCATAAGTTATCTCTATTTAAAAATAAACATCTATTAATCTGTTAAGGTAAAATAAAGTATCCATCTTTTGCAAACAAATTAACATTCAGATATTTTTCATATATATTTCATGGTATTCTCATTAACATTATTGGTATCAATATGCTCATTATGTCTACTCTCAGGTATAATTAATTTCCAAAGAATATATTTGATTTTGGAAACAAAAATATAATTAAATTACAAATAAATCAAAATAGTTGAAGTTAAAGTTTTCCAAATTTGTTCATTATTTGACGCATTCAATATTAACTTGGCTTTACTATTGATGATAGTTTTTTATCGCATCAAGAGAGCGAGATAACACGACTTTAATGTGAAATTTAATTATAATAATCATTTATAATGGTAAGCTAACATATTCAAAATCTTATCATCAACGTTTTAATAAGGTCTGCGCAGACAAATATGAAAACAAGTTTTAGGCAGAAAATTCAAGCAAACGACTAAGTATAATAATCTTTTTGATTAAACTCAACATTTATTGTTATTTTAACAATTTAATGAAGAGATGACTATTCTTTGTTCGTTGTTTTCTATATTTTTTAATTCAGAATCTACTCCAGCAGCAATAGGATTATACCTTATCATTCGCATAATTTACGATTTATCTGAAAGACTAAATATTGAAAATCTATAATCTCTTTATTAGCAATCACTGAATCATTTTATTACTAATCAAATTTTAAAAAATGTTTAACCAGAAAAACATCATTTAACTTGCAAACTAATATAAATAAATATTCATGATTTTTAAATGATAATTAAATTATAATTTAAATCCTGAGAATTAGATAAATAATCGAGGTTATCGGGTTAATTTATCAACTCAATGAATTTTGCCATATAAATTAAATTACTCTTATTCATCTATGGCTTATCACAGATTTAAAAAACTGTGACGAAATTATAAAATCAAACTTGTATTGTTAGACATTGAAAACATAAACTGTAATTTTCTAAAAACTAAAATAAATTTAGAATCTTATATAATTAGATTTATATATAATAATATTTAAATCTTGATTTTTATTTTTTAAATTTCACTGATTCAATTCACTTTAACAATAGTTTAATTTTGAGAATTAATAATTATGTAACTTTCATTGATACAATTAATATATATTAATTTTCTCAATTATAAAATAAATATTATTTATAGTTTATTGTGTGTTGAATAAATTATACCATTATAAAGTAATTGAAAGGATTATCATTCGATTTATCCTTACAAGTACTGAATTTCTATGAATTCAAAATAACTCACACTGATTAAATATAAACGATTGAATCTTTTAAAATTTAAATAATCTAATTTATCAAAATATATATTAAATTAAAAATAACATCTATTAAAAAATTAATAAAGAAGCTTATTATGATAAAAAATCTGTAATAAATATGAATAATCACTGAAAATGTTGGCTTGTATAATTATAAATTTCTTTCCTAATATACGAAGACTACCTAGTAGTAACTATAAAGACATAATATGACAAAGATATATAATATGCAGCGATAGAAAACATAGTAGCATGAATAAAAAACTAATTGAAAGATGTTCCATTAATGCCTTTGTAAAAGTAATAGCAAATTATTTTGGCAACTCTTATATAACCAATTCTTCCTTGTGAACCATCAAAAATATTTCAAGAAATAGGAAATAAGAAATAGCTTAATCTGCTGGTCTTACTCAAGTTAAATTATTTAATTACCCAGAGCAACAATGTCAGCATTTTAATAAGATAGAATTTTTGAAGAGTAAGTGAAATTTTAAATGGAATATAGAATTTGAATTTAAATGTACAAAAAGCAATTAAGAAAAAAGCATTTTCTCAAATATAGCTCAGAATGGTCAAATTTGAGGTAAATTTTTCTCAAAGTGTATTTATCACATATACCCAAGATATTCTCAGTCGACAACACAGCTGTGCGGTTTATCTGCATTTCTGAGCATCCTCACATTTTTTCGCACTATTTTCGGTTCTTAATTCAGAAGCGTATTGAGGTTCTATAGGCCTAATATACATAAATTCTTAATTATATTAATTATTATCGATAAAATACTTAACAAATAGGTAAATTAGCATTTGTTCAAAAATCAGGAAATTTATTAATTATCTTAAATGAATTGTTTTTAATATATTCTAATTTAAGATAAAAATAAAATTAATAAGTTTAATGAAAATGAATAACTTTTCAGTGGATCACTAGGCAGCTTAATGAAGCCTCACTTCTATAGGAAAATTACCAGCAAATATTCTCAGAAGCATGATCAGATACAACTTCCTCTGTAAGTATTAGATCTATTCTTTATAAATCACCAAATAATTGCAAATCACATTATATATTGCATTAATTCTAACATGAAAATATAAGGGCTGTCTCAAGAGCTAAGGTGCTGCAATACGACTTTGTACAGCGTTAAATCTCTCAATTTCACGAACACAATTGGGAGAAGCAAGACAGTTTGATAACCAGACCCAAACTCGATCTATACATCATGAATAAGTACTGGAACTTCTCCACTAAAAATATATCAGAGGATGAAGTAGCAGACCTCGAGAAAGCCAAAAAGTCGCTAGAATGCTATGAGAACTTATATACAATTTTCGAATATATGGCAAATCTCTCAGGTCTTAAGGCCACGCTTGAAACTAGAATCGCTCATAATAATCCATCAGTCCCAATGACCATTGGAGCTTGTCTTATAAGCATACTATAACTTGATTGATAAAACTCTTCAAACAGCAAAGAATGGGTTAGAAAGATTGAGAAGGATGTCGTCCAATACAGTGCATGCTTGGAAACTGGCTTTGATGAGGCAGTTATAGAGAGAGTTTATAGAAAATTCAGAGCTCTTCCACATACTTGGAAGTTATCTAGCTATAATTATATATGAGGATGGTATAAATTTTGTATCATTGATTTAAATAATGAAGTTATTCATTAATAAAATAATTTAAAAATGTTTGTTAGGATCTTATATGCAGAGGCACTTCATGTGAAAAGTAATAAAGAGAAGATTAAAAAAGAGTTATATATATATATATACTCAGATGTATGTCGTTTATATCTTAGCAGTTATTCAAACTTAAATTAGAATATATGAAAAACAATTCATTTAAAATAATTAATAAATTTCCTGATTTTTGAACAAATGCTAATTTACCTATTTGTTAAGTATTTTATCGATAATAATTAATATAATTAAGAATTTATGTATATTAGGCCTGTAGAACCTCAATACGCTCTCTGAATTAAGAACCAAAAATAGTGCGAAAAAAAATGTGAGGAGGCGTAGATTTGGAGATAAATAGCACAGCTGTGCTGTCGAGACTCAGAATATCTTGGGTATATGTGATAGATATACTTTGAGAAAATCTACCTCAAATTTGGGCATTCTAAGCTATATTTGAGAAAATGCTTTTATCTTAATTACTTTTTGTACATTTAAATTCAAATTCTATATTCCATTTAAAATTTCACTTATTTTTCAAAAATTCTATCTTATAAAGAAACTATGCAACAGGTACCTAACTTAGCTAGGGCAAACTTATAGGATTTAAATCAAATCGAGAAGTTCTCGAGGGCATATATTAATATTAAAATTAAAATAATCAAAAATATATTATATACCAGAGTCTCTACATTAATTATAATTGCAAGTCTTTCCAAGAAATAATTATTGGATTAAACTTCTAATTTGGTTTAGTAGTCCTCTTAGCAAAATATCCTTCATGAATATTTGTATCAACTCTTACCAATCTAAATTAAAATATAACTATTGTTAACTCTTGTAAGTACCTGCGCCCAAATAAATTTTCAATGGTCTCACCCCTTATTTTGTAGTTTATCTTCCTGCCACGACTTCCCAAGTAAAATGAGTCAATCCTCCATACTATTATACATTTCAAACACCTTTTGCAACTTGCTTGGGTTCATGGATGTTTTTATTCTTATTTAATATATTTTTTATTTAAATAATTTATTTTAAATTGCAGACTTGTAAGTGTCTTGATATGTTATTTTCTAGAAATTCGATAATTGATCTTTAAAATTCAGATAATTAGAAATTTAAGTTTTTTATTAATTATCCTTATAGAAATATATATTTTGCCTACACAAATGTTCGCACCTTACACTAAAGTTAGCTCATCTGGTGAAGTAGCCTTTAAATTTACTTAAATATTTACTTTACCATACTCTAATTTAATATAACAATCATAACATAGAGCTAGTATTGTGAAAACTCTGATCTAATTTGTTATAATTTATTTATGATAAGATTGTCATAATCTGTGATATAATTGAATCTACCATTTAATCTTCTACATATTATTATCTTTAGGTAGTGTTTCCCCTTGAATTTTATTGCTAACTCTACATAAAATGATGTTTTATTTAAAGTTTAAATCTATCACTTTTTTATTTTAAGACTTTCTTTGATTTTGATCTTTTAATATAGCCTTTAATAGTCCAAACTAATCAATAATTTTATTTAATTGTTTTGTTATTTACAATATAGTGATTTGGTATTTATTTATTTCTATTCGAGCTGAGTTATATTAAAAATTCAGATCACTATTAATACTTTTTTTAGTAATTTTAAACTTCCTTGAGACTGAATTTCAAAAAAGGGCATCTACGAACAAAGGGAATAATTGAAATTCTTAGTAATTTACCACCCTAGATTCTGATTACTGGACTCCTCTATACTCATCTTAGACTCCGCTTATGCTATTTGAAACAAATTTACAATTTTTTCATCAATAAATAACAAAACAGGCCTCTTTTTATTTTTATTAACCTTTTTGTTGTATTGTTTATTCTTGTATTAAAGTTTTCATTATGATTTATTTTCATAGTTTTATGTTTTTCTCATCTTATTGCTTCATATTTTATTAATTATCTTTCATCATTGCATAAGTGACCGCTTCTCTGACCAGTAGAAGTGAAGATTTTTAATTTATTTACAGTTTCAGCTCTTCCTCACCGTAGAAGATCTAATTTTGGTTCTTGTAATTGAGCTGCCAATTCAAGTCAAATTTTGATTTCTTTATAAGAATATTAATTTTGGAAATTTAGATTTATTATTTCAATGTCTTAATTCTCTTCAGTACCTTTTGTTGTATTATTAATATTTATATCTGCTCCACACTTGTAATCATGTCGTCATTCAATAATTAATATTTCTTTTAAAAAAAATAAATTTTAATATGAAATCATAATTAGGGAAATATATAAGATTTACAACAATAACACTGGTTGGATTTTCTTTTTTAATTAAATGATAGTTGTTTAAGTTATTATTAACTATAAATAGGAACTCACAATTAGTACTACTTGTTTTATTTTAATTGAAATAGATAGAAAGAATAACATTTTATGTGGCTTACTTTTTAAAAAAATGCTCAGACCAATTATTTGGGGTTTTATCTAAATTATTTAATATTTTAATAGTAATAATAATTCACTTATCTTATATTGTTAATCAATAAATAAAAGTTTAAGGTCTTTTCCGATATTAAAAGTTTTATTAGCATTAATTACTTCATTATTGCCATTTTAATTCTCAAATATCAAAATTTTAACGTTATCAACATTATTACTGCATTGCTCAATTTGCAAGCATTCTATTTCAATCGATTGATTTAGACTGTAAATTTTGCTGCAAGTATCATTAATTATTATAATTTTAATAAATTATTATTGTTTCAATTCACTTAAAATATTTTATAGCTTATTGATGAAAAATATTATGGAAGTTTTTCTTTTGATTTACTTGCATTTGAATATTTATACTAACTCTCTGGGAAATTTTAAGAGCTACATTGCTACTTGAATGACTTCATTAAAATATAATTAATATTTAATTTCTAGAAATCAGCATAAAGCTGCTATCTTTCATGAACATTTAAACATCCTAACCACTTTATTGAACTTTAGCGCATTTAATTATTATGATTTTTGTAATAAATTCGCGTACTAAGATAATTAATAGTCATATTATTCTCAAACTGGGTATTTAAATGATATTCATTAAACTTTGAAAACGATATTAACACTATCAAGGAAGGGGTGTTTTATTATTAATGAAAGTTTCAAGATTGTGTTTTAATTTTTACTGCCAGTCTTGCTATTTTGTATTAAAGTAAACTTTTACCCTGAGTTCCGAATAAATAGAGTAACTTTATTTGTGTTATTTCATTGAATTAAATTGAATTTATATAATTATATATATATATATATATATAATATAAATAACAATGAATGTAGTTGCTCACATATTTGATAATAACATTTTTAAATAGTTTAAATATGGAAAAGAAGAGTACACTATAGAAAAATTAAAATTGCTTTTTTGTTTATGAAAATTTTTAGTAAATATATATTATAAAGGAAAATATATTTTTATAAAATTAATGAGAATTTAATAAAAGCAATCATAAAAATAAATTTTTAATTTTAAATATTAAACTAATTAATTTTAGATTAGAGGAATAACAGAAATGGAATGCAGAAACTGTCATTTCTCCATTCTTCTTCGTACTTTTCTTCATCCATCCACATCTATTTTGTTGTTCTTTCCTGTGTCTCCTGAACTCTCGGTCTACTAACGTCACTACTATTGCTAGAAGAGATTGCTGAAAAATATAAAATAATTAAATATGTTTTTTTAACTCACAAAGTTATTGAGTAACTAACTTCTACATTTCTTTATTTTCAATGATAATTATTTGTTTTTATTTTATCGATTATTTTATGGTAATGATAAAGATTCCATATATAAGGTAGTTATATTATTCAATATTTTTTCATGAAGAAATCATTTTTTTAAATAATTTTTTCTGAATATATGATGGTGTAAAACCTACTTCTTGAAATAAACAGATGAAAAATAAGGAATATCAAATTTTATGATATATATATTAGAAAAAACTAACAACATTTTTTTCACTGATGAATGTTTTAGGATCGTTAATCAAAATAATTAACATTTTCTTTAGTATTTTTGAACATGCCACCTATTCTTTGATACTACATCTCCTGTAAATTTTTTTCATTTAATTCTTAGCATTTGGTAGGATCAAAATCATATTTTTGCAAGTTTTCACTAGCTTTCTTTTCTTTGCATCAACTTATACGAATCCATGTATTGTATTCTGCCAAGAATGGTAATTTTTACTTTAACAATTAATAATAATAATAACAATAATAATAATATGATCACATTGAGGTCTCTGGAGACCCCCGATCTTAAATATGTTTAATATATATATATATATAAACCCCCGTTATTCAATTAAGAATGAAGATTGGGGATTAAGAATTAAGAAATTAAAATATAATTATTATTGGCGTAAATTATTAAAGTTATGGCTAATTATTAAAACCATTGGCTCGAATAATTGTCTCTTTAAAATAAACCAATCAGGGTGCGTAAATTTGTTTTTAGCCTAATTATAATTAATTTTAGCCAATAATAATATATTTTTAATTTCTTTATTCATAATCACCAATCTTCATTCTTAATTGACTAACGGGGTTTTATATATATATATATAAGGGTCAAGCCCTTTTTATTATTTGTTTAAAATCAATTTTCATTGTTTCATGACTTTGAAGTACTCCGTGAATTCAACTCCTCTTATTTCATGTGCTCTCCAGGTGTCTCTTTCTGTCAATATCATTTTTACTTGATCTTGCCTTTTCTGAGGTCTCTATTTTCCATAATTTTCTTTCTTTTGTTTCTATGGAATTCCCTGTAGAACAGTGTTTCTCTCTCTTTTCTTAGTTCTTAGTTTAAGGTTTTATCGCTTTGTGTCATTTTGTATTTGACTCTTTTTCAAATAGAGTAGAGAGAAAGTAAGTTATCTTCATCCTTCTTATCTAGAACATTTGTGCTTGTTCTTTTCTTATGTTGATTTAAATTTTGGATAAGTTTGTCTCTACTCCTTAATCTCTTGTCCCATATTTATACTATCTCATGTTTATTGTAGAGTATTCTATGATAAAACTTACGAGGTTACTATATAATAATGGTGGGGATGTCTATCAGTATTTTAATACTGGTCAGATTCTGATCTTATATACTGATGAATGACGTATTAGGAGTCATACTATTTAGTAGTGAGATGGTAGAATATCCTTCACTATCTAATATGGAAAAAGATGAAGATGGATTGTTTTACTATGAAGCCTCTTTTTCGCTTGCACAGTCCTTTATTTCTACAATTTCGAATTCAATGTAGTCCTTTTATAAGTTAGAGTCTTTATTAGACTGTTCTGATGTTTTGTGTACTTCAACCTCTGGTAATTAATTGAGGTTCTGACTTACATTTAATGACGTGTCTGGCTTGGGGTCTAGTTCTTATTTAGTATGGGAGTTGAAGGCCTATTGTTTTTTTGAGTTGAAAAACCTTTTTGTATATGGTGTTTTTTGGTAAGTCACTTTGGGTTGTTTCTTTTCAAAGAAATCCTAGTGTCTACCAAGACAGTACTAAGTTTTTTCTTTCTTAAGTTCTTGTTTTTGCCTGTTTACTTTTTTAAGTAAGTTATTTTTAGAGGTGTGGTGGGATTTTCATTTTTCTGTTTCCGTAGTACTCTTCGACAAAGAATATGTCTTCTTCAGTGTCTTCTTCACCGAAGGAGTCGTAGTCGATTTCGTCTTACCACATAACTGAGTCTGAGTCAACTTCAAACTCTTCGTCCGATTCAATTTTTCTCATATAGTGATGAGTTTTTTTGTTTTACCTTGACTAGATTTTCTGTTTTTCTTTTTTTTAGACAGGGGTTCAATACTTTCCCAGTGAGAGGCCATTTCTGGACTTAAGATCCAGTCTCGGAGGAGCGCTCTAGCTTCTAATTTTTCGCTTTCGCTCTGTTCTTTTAGTAGAGTTCTTTCCCTTTTTGGTGCAGGTCTGATTTCAGCTGCCCCTAATTGGTAAATTTCATGGAGATATTTGTTATATGTTATCTCGAACTCTGACCCCGAGTTTTAAAAATAGCCCTGGTCTTTGAGGAATTTTTAGTATTGCTCGTGAGACTTTTTAGTCATCTCACAAGTTAATTCTTAATTTAATAATCCCTTTAACTATTAATTAATATTTATAGAACATACGAGTAAGAACTTAAATAAGTATTGAAGCCACAAGTTCAAAGAGTCACTTTGCTTTGATTGTTGGTAATGTATAGAGATATAATTATCGTTTATAATATTGCCATACTTGCTATAAATGCATACCAGAAAAAGCTTTCCATTTGCTATTTCTTTTGATATTGTGTTTATAGATTTAATTCTCACTGTAAATGTTTTATCATTTGTATTGGTCATAGAAATTACAAAACTATTTTACTCTTTATATTCTCATTTTCTAATTTGTATGTGGCTGCATGCCTATGTTGAGTCACGTATTGCTTACTAATTTAAAACTTGATTATAAGATGAAGTTATATTACACTCTACAAAATGTCTTTTAAAGATATTCTACTACAGTTATTGTCGACTTCCTTTGCTTAAGTGTTGGTGGCTTTGCCAAAATATTTATTTATATTATTTTAATTAGCGTTTTATCTGTTTTCTCTAAAATATATTACTGCAAGATTATTTGCATAAGGCAAAGCACTTCTGAGAAAGAAAAACCACTTCAAAAATGCCTAATTCAAACCTTAAAAACAAACTTTCGTGAAGGACTTACATAAATTTTATGCAGTCATTATCCTACGAAATATTTCGAATTAGCAGGCTACTAATAGAATCATTTTATTTATTAAACCAGAAGGGCTAAATAATCATAAAGCCTGACCATAGAGTTGACCATACAAAAGAGTAAATTGTATGTTGGATAGGAGAAATAAAGTTTAGAAAACTGCCTCATGATATCAAAGTACTGTTTGAGTGATAAGTTATAATAAATAACCTCTATTAAACACAAATTTACATTTTAACCCTAATCCCCTGCATAAACCAATAAAAATCGTATAAAATATGCACTATTTGTCGACTTTTATCATTAAAACACTCAATCAAACTATTGAAAATGGGGTTTTGAAAATACTGGAAACAAATAGCTAGTCACCCTCAAAGAAGTGTAATAGCAAAATTTTCAATCATTATTATAATTTTGTATAATATATAATCAACAAACTACAATCACTCATTTATAATTTGGTGATATTTCATAATCTCAACAAAATATATTTTTACAAGAAATTAAATTTTATATTGGAGAAAAAAACTCTATAATTCGTGCCATTTTAAAATAATAAAGTTAATGGATATCTTTCTTATGATTTGAATTATTGTAAAATTTATTAATAAACTTATAATAAATATCTGAATATTATTATATCTGTAAAATGAAAGATAAATCTAATGCAACTAACAAATAAAATTATATTTTATAAAAATATTAATTATTCATATATTTAAATTAAAAATTTCTTGACTAATGAATTTTAGCTATTTATTATTAATTATAATAAAATGAATTTATTAATATAAAAAAATATGAAAACATTAAAAATTTAAACTAATTAGTTTGAATACGCATAGAAAATAAGCAAAAAATATTTATGGTTTATTCTAAAATATAAACGATAAATCTCACTTCAATTTGTTTCAATCTCCTTAAAACAAATTAAATAATAAAAATTTCAATTTTTATTCAAAATTATTTATAATATTTTTTAAAGATTGTTTAATGCTGTTTTACAAAATATTTATGAGTTTTATTGAAATTCATAAATTAATTAAATAATAAAGTTTAGAATAATGATTCGAATAAATAAGAGATACTTTATAAGAAAATTAGCAAACGCCATCAGTTTGGATGGCTCAGTTCGACTTATTAACTCTATTTGATTGTCTATTTTGAAACTAAATTATGATCAATATTTACATGGATTTAATTATAATGCATATTATGAAGCTCTTCGAAAATAATAGTAAAGATTAGATAGAAGTAATAGTAATATTAGTGTAATTACTTTGAGGTTTCTAGGGACACCGATCTAAAATATGTTATAATACGTGAGAATCAAGTGTTTTCATAAATATTATAATGTAATGCTTGTCCTGAAAACGGCCAAGTTAAATGAACTGCTCTTTTGTTTTGCTTTTTCTTCTTCTTTTTGATGATCTTCTTGTTTTATGGTTGTCCATTCTATTGATTCTTAATAACTTTTCTCTTTGAAATTAGGAAGTTATGGTTTCTCGTCCTAATAGTTGAATTATGAGTCAAAATTCAAAAAAGGTTTGTTAAATAGTTATCTGAGTTTTTATAATATTTTATAATTTGTTTCTATTATGATTAAAATTTACTCTCCTGATGCAAGAAAATTAAGTCATGTTAATTTAATGGATATCTTTTGTGGTATGCTTTTATTTTTTTTTGGAATAAATTCTATTGCATAGTCAACTACTCAAATTACAATTTAACATGAGGATTACAAAAACAACTATCAAAGCATTGAAGAGTTTCAATTTTATATCACAGTGGATTAATATTGTTAATTATAAGATATTTATTTAAAAACTAAAATAGCACTCATTCATGTGAAAGGAACCTGATTAAATTATAGTCAAAAGGCTTTCTTAATTAAGTTTATTTTCATTCGTTGATATTTATAGTTTGCAATTGAAGGGTAGAAGGCTTTTGTGTTTTCAAAGAATGAACAGAAGCAGAAAGAGTTAATGAAACAATATATTTATAGAAATTGATTTTAATTATAGTTATCATTTAGAATATAATGAAAGTCCTTTAAGAACATTATTGATAAAATACAATTGAATCGGGGAAATGTGCAAATTAAAATACAAAAGTAATTATATAATAATTTACGTCTCATTTACTATGCGTTTTGTCTTATATGCGAAAAGTGGCCAAACTGCTACTTAATTTTACAAAATGCTCACTTTTATTTTCATTTGTGGTCAATATACATGCATCATTAGGAACATCTCTAAAGTGACCAAATTCTGTATTTGCAGTGAAAATGACCAACTTTGCTATTCGTTGTCAAAATTTCTGAATTTGTATATTTGTCTCTCCCATTTGAGCAGAGTGGTCAAAAAAGTGGTCAAAGTGCATGATTTTTACCCAAGTGACCAGAAGAGGGGTCAAAGCTGAGATTTGTTCAAAAAGTGACCAGAGTGCATGGTTTAAACCAAAATGACCAGAGCAGTGGTCAAAATCTCAAAAAATCGCAGTTTTTAGTCTGAATTTGGTATTATGAGTCATTTTTCGAAAATATGCGGTGACCAAGCCAAATTTAGAGCCGGGTGGTCAAAAATCTTGAAAATGGTTGTTGCTGGTCAAATTTGTTTAAATTTATGTGGTCATTATGCTCAATACTGATGCAGTACCTGCAAACTCAGCTGGTCAAAAAAATCGAGCGGAAGTTGCGAATTTGCTAGTTTTTTGCTGAATTCCTTTCAAACTG